>PVKP010009095.1:0-69839 GCA_004027715.1 Plecturocebus donacophilus
CATCTTTATGGTTTTATCCATCTGTCGTCTTTGTAATTATCCACTTTCAAATCAGGTCTCTGAGTGGACGTCCAGCTTGTTAATTCCCAGCTCCGGAATCTATGTACTTTTCACTGTGCGACTCGCAACGCTAGCTAAGACAGCAGCGTTGAAATTCGTGGTGCTTTTCTGCCCGGGGGTCTCCGGTCTGGCTTCTCAGGCCCTTTTTCAATCAGCTGGATGGACTGCTCTGACTTCCCAGAGCGCCAAGCATCATCCAAAAGGAGACTCAGTCCCGTTTACTCCGCACCAAGAGCCGCCGAGCCGAGGCGCCGGCAAAAAAGCCGCGCCAGCCGAAAGGGTCACGCTGGCGACCCGTGGGGCTCCTCCGCTGGGAATGTCCTGGTCCGTGGGCCGCAAAAATGTATCGGTAAGTGTGGCGTCCACTGGCTCTCTGCGCTTTTACTGGGAGCTGTGATCCTGAGCTGCTAATGATCGGCCATCTTGGATCTCTCTCCCTCAAATGATATTTCTAAGAAAGCAGCCCCCTTGGAGGAAACTGGTCCCTTAAGGAGGTAGCAGAGGTATGGACTGAGGAGAAAAACCTAAACTGGACAGAGGCTCTCAATGTGGGGCACTAGTAACCCACAGGGGTTGAGAGTATTTAGAAACGTGGCAATCATGAATTTTCTTGATTGTCACAATGACTATGGAGCACTGCTGGTACTCAGCATTGGGAGGGCAGGGATGCGAAGTACCCTATACTGTATAGGGCAGTCCCACACAGTGAAGAATTATCCCACCATGTAGACCAATACCTCCCCAACTGAATCATGCTTGGAACATCTCTTGATGCTCAAGGGGGTCTTTAAGCTAGTTGAGCCCACAGATCAGAAGCTGGGACCACTGACTGGGCCTTAGGAAGCAGAGTATTGGAGCCAGCTTGTCCCTGAGGGATATTCTTAACTGCACTGGGAGCTCCAAGCCAACATACACTGTGGCTGATTCATCTTTGTACACTGCAGGGCCACCATGGTGTTCACTATACAGCACATGGGTTGGGAACTCCATCCTAAAAGGTGAGTCAGAGTTTGTCTTCCATGGGATGGACTAGCTGGGCAATGGTTCTAGCATGAGGACGACAAGAGGGCACCTGTCTCGAGGATAGCAGTGCTGCAGGGATGAAAGGAGCCCAAAGGCCTGGAGTAGTATATGTCCAAGTGCAACCATCGGCACCCGAGTTCAGCCCCACTGGCCTCTCTGAGGGTGGGGCTCAGAGATTTGCATTTTAAACAAACTCTTGCCATTTGAGAACCCCAGTGAAATTGTGTCAGATAATCTGTGACTGGGGAGTGGTTTTGTTACGATAAAGGGAATTGGAGCTTGTGATGCTCTTTGGTACTGTGGCTGAGAAGTTTTCTGGATCAGAAATTTGCATTTTGTGAGTCTTTCACGGCATCTGGGTGTTCTGCTAAGGCATGACAATTAAATTAGAAATTAGATTTCTAGATATATTTTTCTTAACTTTCAAAGACTTTCTTCTGAAAGCAGCAATCAACCTCAGATTATTGTCTGGCGGGAAAGAAGGGTTAATGCAGCCCTAGGGACCAAAGTCAAAAAGTTCCAAAGAGCTAGTAGCCGACATGAATGGAATGCTCGGTGTGAGCCCAGCACTGTGCTCTGGTCTGACACAAATGGCTTGTTTACTCCTCACACACAGCATCCTCGTGAGGTGGGTACAGTTATTGTCATCCCCATTTTACAGACACTGAAACTGAGGCTTAGAAATGTTACATAGCTCAGCTGTGTTCACACACTAGTAAGCAACTCAGCCAGGATTTGAACGTTGGCAGTGAGACTTGCCAAACCTCAAGCCCGGAACACTTCTGGTGAGTACGGCCAAAGTTGTCCAGTACACGGACACTCTGCGTGTAACCTCTCGAGAGGATCAGAAGCTTGCTTCTGTATGCACTGAATCCTTTATTCTTGTTCAGCCCCGCCAATTAGTGAGCTTTCCCCCTGCCTCCCTGTCTGGGAGTGGAGGAGAGGCACTAGAATTGGAACGCAATAGAAGAATCTGCCAGTATCCCCCTCAAAAGGAAATATTTATACTCTGGATAGTTTGGCTTCCAGGGCATGTTGTTAGAATTCATAAGGCTCTACTGCTTCAAAATAATTGGCTTTTAAAATTTAACTGATGGCTCAAGTCACTTAAAACGAGAATCTTTTAGATTGTTTTTTTTCTACTAAGAAGCAAAATAAATCAAAAAAAGGGGACTCATGCAGCAATCAGAAAAATAGAGTTCCATACTGACTTAAATAGTTGGCCCATCAGAGGAATGAACTGATTATTTTACGTACTGTAAAGTTTAGTATTTTCCACTGATGATCAAGAAACGCTGGACATGTCAATTATCAAGAACATAGAGGCTTGCATGATTTTAGACTTCTTCATTGTGTTACTCTGACTGCATCTATTACTAGTTTGGGGGTGGTCCAGAAAGGAGGCCAGTGTCTAAGGGCCTGCAAACGACTCCTGGAAGATTCAGTAACCTCCCTCGGGGAACTGGCTCTGCTGAGGATGCAATTTGGAAAAGTCACCTGGCTTCACTGAATACGTATTCACACAACAGGACAGGCGGGAGCCTAGGGGTGACAAGTGTTTGCCTATGTTATGTGTCAAAAAGCACCCCAAACCATCAACATCTTCAACTCCCCTGTGCTAGGAACTGTGGGAGGCTGAAAGGTGAAGGAAGAACACTCGCTGGACCCTAGGTTGGGAGTGCTCATCAGTCAGTGTCCTAATACAAGGCAACCTTCAGCTACAGAGAAGCACACATTGCTGTAAGCGGGAGGGAGAAGGGAGAGCAGCCCTTACCTGGGAGAATACACAGGCCCTGCTTATGCGTGCGTGTGTGCCTGCGTGCGTGTCTGTGTGCGTGTAGGGGAAGTATTAACAGCTATCAATGGGGAATAAAAGAATACATTAGAAGCCCCTACTAAAAAATCTCACCTCCAACTGAACAGCTCTTACTTTCAACAGAATTGGGTGTTCTCCTCAAAGATCTGAGGACTCAAAGACTTATAATCCACTCATTCTCCTGTTACATAACCCTTAAATCTGCTGTTTCAATCCAATCTAGGGTCACGTGATGGTTTACCCTTTGCCAATTTTGAGAGTCTGCAGAGGAAAAAAATTCAGACTTTGGGTTGAGTCAGGCCAGGATTCTAGTGTAGACTTTGTCAATGCTGACGGTGTGACCTTCAGTAGTACCTGGGTTTCTGCTGTGTCACTGGTAACATGGGGAGTTGTTCCTTCCACTTAGGATTGTCATGAAGATTAAACACAGCACACACCATACAGCAGACACTCAAACCGGCATCCTCTTTCTCCTCCCTCTTCCACAAGGCCATTCATTCTGTTATCCCAAGCCAGGCTTAGAACTATGGGCCAAGACTTTTCAGTTAATATTAAATAAATATACTCCACTCTCCTTAGTGACTAGAACCACTACTTAGTCTAATATTATTCTTTCTTTTTTTTTCTGTCAACAGGTCTTTTTTCTCCTCTCTCTATCTGAAGTAGGAAACGCAGGCACAAAAAGGCTTCACTCAACCTTTGTTGGCAGTTGGATATAGATCAGAGTCCCAGGCTCAGATGTGTTTTGTTGATCAAGCATCAGCACCAGCCTCTGGTTCGGTGAACTGATCAGACCCTTCCCTGCCCCTGCTCTCAACCCCCATGCACATACACAACACATTTACAAAGGCTGCTGACCCTACGGTCTCTTTGGACAATGAATTTTGTGTCTCTCTAAGAAAGTCGCGTTTGGCTTCTAGTCAATGCATAAAGCAAACATCATCCATAATCAAAAGTACTTGTGAGAATCCCTTAAAATGTTCACAAAGTATCCAACAACACTATCTCGCAAAGAGTCCATGCAGGCACATTTTTCTCCTACTATGAACTGGGCCATCACTTCTTTTGACCACCGGATAAAGAAAGCTCGCTTGTATTTAGGGACCACAAGGCATGAAAAAACATACCTGCACCGTGAAAGACTAAAATCATAAACAGAGGCTAAAAGTGATTTCAGGCAATTCATGTGTCTTCTACCTCATGGTGTCCTGGGACATATGCACAGAGAATAGCCCACGCCATTTAAGTAGGTAATTATTTTCCCTCTCTCAATTTTGTCTGTTTTTTGTTTGTTTGTCTAACTGAACCTACATAGGTTAAATGTCTGCCTCATCAAATTCTAAATCAAGGTTATTCTGTATTGCCTCTTTTCATAAAAATGAAGGATTTTAAAATAAGTGGACAGGGTTACCAAGCAAAGCTGGTAATCTCAGTCCCAAAACCTTAATTGAAGACAATGAGAATTGCATAAGCATGCCTCAAATGACGCTCTGGCCAGGATACAGAATATGCAGCCCTGATAAAGAAGAGAGAGAAAAGCCATCAGACTAGATGGAAAATTGCAAAATGAAAGACTTCTGCATGTGCAGAAGGGAATACTTCATAATTTTTCTTCCTAGAATTTTGTGGCAGATGGAGAACTTAGAAACCTGTTTTATCCCCTATTCACAATGAGCAGAATAATCCTAAGGTACCCTGAATTACATTCACCATAAGCACCTACTATGTGCTGGGCTCTTTGCTCCAGAGTGCTGGGGAAGCAAAGATAAATAAGTCACTTTCTCAGTTCTTAAGGCTCTCACAATCTAGTAGAGGGAAACAGGAGAGGAAATAATAAATGCACTAAATGCTATGGATACAACAAGATATACTTGGATGGAATGCAAAGGATGAATTCTTGGAAGAGGTTGCCATAGGGTTTTATAGGAGAGGGGATTCCATAGGTTATGTGCTTCCTTGACCCATAGAGAAGTGAGGTGGGCATCTCAGGGAGAGACAGCCTATGAAAACAACCAAGTTTAATTTATCAAACATATAGAATTTTCACTATCTTAAAAAATTATTTAAATAAGTAAATAATATTTCCTATATATGCCAGTAGTAGCTATGAACAAGAGCTAGAGAAAGCAAACACCTACGTAATCGATAACTAAAGCACTATAACATGAATTCCTTCTGCCTCACCTGATATTCTGTAATAAAAGAGTCCATTAACGAAAAACCCCTACAACCCATTACCACATCATTGCCTTTCGGCAAGGCCCTTTTAAGATCAATTTTCTAATTACAATGAATTGAGGTTATTTTAAGTCTGTTTCTGAAGACTCACTTTACTCCCCTTCCATTATGAGATCCACGTGCTGATACTATTCTTTTCTTTCCTTTCCATGAGATGAGAAAACATGAATTCATTTGTTCATCTCAGTGTTACAACACTCACCTTCTCTTACAAAATGCCAAAGTCCAATGAACTCGTCTTCTTTCTGAAATAAATTCCCATTTTGTAAAATAAAAGTAAAAGTCAAACAAATATCTCTGGGTAGTTGTACAGATCTACCCCAATAGCATTATTGTACAACTATCATTTTTATATTACAGAGCACACTTAAAATGAGAGAGCAGATGGGTAGGAAGCATGCTATTACTCACAAATCATCATGAACTCACATGAACAGACCGCTTGTTTGCATCGTCAATAAATCACTGACTGACACTCGATGAACAGAACAGAACTAGGCTGTACAATATTGTGCTGATTCAAAGAGCTTCATGCATGGATTAGTCTTGAGAAGACACACATGCCCACTCCATTTCTGGCATATAAACTCAAAGAATAGAAACAGAATGCATTTTGGTCAAGTCACATTTGAAAAACTGGTATGAGGATGATGTATCTCCTTAATAATTGGGAGATAGCCTGGCAAGTTGCCACACACATGAAAACACACACACGCACACACACACATGCACACACATATTCACACGCCCCAAAGAAACAAACCGAGATACCTGGAAGAAGGACAGCACTTCTGTCTCACCCCATTCTAGAGAGGTAATGCAATTCAAATCCCCTAAATTCCCAGAACTACAGTTTTTTAATCTATTGAATGCCAGTGGTGCCACTGATCTCTGAGGATTAAAATGAGGATTGAAGGAAGTGATATGTATGAAGTACTCAGCACACAGGTAGGCAGGAACTCAAGAAAAGCTGGCTCTACTTCTCTTGCTCTTTATGGATTAATTATCCAGTTATTTCTTACAATGTTTGGTCTTTTTGAATGAAGAGTATATAATCTTTGAAGGCAGATACGTTTTTTCCCTTTTGTTTTTAAATTGAAGTTTTACACACTATAAAGCTGAAAATATAGTTATGGTGAGTTTTTTTTTTTTTCAGTAGCAGTGCTCTAGCCCCATGGAGCTAAATCCTCACAATCCTGTTTCATTTTGTCCATGACTGTCTTGGGTGCACCTGTGAATGAGTTCTAGCCAATGAGATGAAGGAAAAGTCAGCTGGGGAGAGAATGGATTCTCATTCAGTAGATCATGATGCAGCCCAGCAACTTAAAATTCTTAAGAGCACTACAGACAATTCTGATGCTCAGCCAGGGTTGAGAATAGCTTTTCTAGACTGACAACTCTCAGGATTCTTTGATCATTGCCCACTTTAGGCATCCTATGCCCCACCTACTTCTTTCTTTTTTGGAAACTCCAACTGTCTACGTACATGCCACGTTATAGGAGCTTTGTCACTGAATAGCAGTGAGACTTTTTAGTAGAACTAATTAGAGTCCTCAGACTAATTAGAATCCATGGTAACACACTAACTTGAATTCAAAAAGACCCTTTATAGCTCACATAGTAGATTAGCAAAAGTAAATACTAGTATTTCGTGGGCTTGTTCACCACTTATTAAAGCAAGGACTTATATTTTTATCTCAGCTCATAATCTATCAGGAGAACCATATCTTTGAGAAGGTAGTATTTTGAGAACTGCTACACTAGAATGCAGTCATGCTATGTTGAATCAATTATGTCCATTTACAAAAGAAGTGAAGGACTATGTGTTCTCAACTTCGATCACCCCAATAAGAAGACAAGAATAAGAAGAGGTGCTGCCAGACACATTCACTCTCCATTCCCACCCTATTCACACCTACAGGAAATTTTCCTCACAAATATTCACATCTTCATTAGCTTTCTCCTCATTCTCCCTTTTCTTCCAATTATTTAAGTGAACTTGTTTCCTATCTCCCTTTTGCAAGGCGAAAAACAACCCAGGTCATAAACAGAAGTAATTATAACATATCAAAAATATATTTTCCAGTATAATTATACATAATAAATTGCTAGCATCAATATCTTCCAAACCTCTTGAGAGGTCCAACAATCCCTTTGAGAATCACCGTGAAACACTTCAGCTGCCCCTTCAGTGCCTGATTAAACATATTTTTCTCCAAGTACGAGCAATATCCATGATATAAAACAAAACTGCTTTTTAAATTCAATTTTTGAGTTTTGTTTTATTTCACTGCTAGTTTTGCAAGGTGTCTTGTTTTGTAAATTCTTTGGAAATGTGTACTAATTCAGCTACGTTATATGTTGATCCGATGACTGGCCTAAGAAGGTAACCACTTTTACATTTAAATTCTAAGCCATCGATCAGCTTAGAGCACAACTCCTCCACAGGCCAGCAACTCTTAAGAGAACATCAAAACCTTTCCTTACTTAAACATGACATTATTAACAGCAATCATAAGAAAATAAAAAGGAAACAGTATGCCCAAGAGATCTGATCTTGCATTTTATATTTTAAACTGTTGAATACCGTCCAAATTTCTCTTCAAAGAATCACTATGCCAATATGTTCAGTTTCTGTGCTCTTTGCTCTCCATTTTAAAGTTTAACTTCCTCATTCTCTTCCTCTCCTTGCCTCTAGTTTCAGTAAACAACCTTCCCACCAGCTCTAATCAGTAGTTCATATCTGTACCCCTGGTCACCTGCTCCTCCTGAGTCACCTCTGGTCACCTGCTCTAACCTGAGTCACCATTCGCCACCTGTTCCATAACTGTCTTTCCTGCCAAAACTGCTCACCCTGCCACTCTGGCTCATACCCCTGCTCTATTTAAAATAGCCAATCGGAATTAGCTTAGACCGTGCAGTCCAATCCTAGCCAATAGGGGAATGACACAGCAGTAGGGGCCACCTGTGTCAGGGATAAGATCAGGTGTGCTCTCTGCTCCATCCACGAGATGCGCTCTTCTATAGAAGTAAAAATTGTCTTGCTGAGAAAATGTATGTTCTAGAGCTATTTCTTTTGCAGCATCAAGAAATTTGCTTCTGACAACACTAACTACATGGCAGACACAGCTGTTAAATCTCTTGATAGATGAAAATTATGTAGACATTTCTAGATCCCTATTGTGGCTCACATACATACATCTGCCTGTTTTTGAATGACCTAATGGCTCCACTTAGTAGTTCCAAAAACCAGGCAGACATTGATGAAAACTAGAAGCAATGTAAGGAAACTTAACCAAAGGATCTATCTGTAGGGAATATTACAGCCCCAGAGATGGAAAGGGTCAAATATGTCATTAGGGCCTCACACAGGGTATTTGCTAATATGCTCTGTGAAAGCAGAACTATTCAATTGTCTCAGCTCCTCACATGATATCCAAGACTTTGGAAAGAGAAAATGACAGTATCAGAAGTTACGGTCATAGAGGCAGTGGTGGGTGACCGGATATCACTCCTGTCCCCACCCCAGTAATCTAGCAGGGAGCAGAAAGGATAAATAAGAAAGAATTATAGAAACTATTATGATGAGGACTAGGAGGAACAGCTGACACTGTTTTCATGAAGACAGAGGCATGTCATTTACATTCCCACCTTATCCTTCTGCTGGCTAGCGGCCTTGGAAACTCTTGTGGCAGACACACTAAAAAGTATGCTTCAGCTGGACACAGTGGCTCACGCCTGTAATCCTAAGGCTTTGGGAGGCAGAGGTGGGAGGATCACTTGAGCCTAGGAGTTTGAGACCAGCTGGCAACACAATGAGACCCTGCATCTACAAAAATACAAAAATTAGCCAGGCATGGTGGTGTGTACCTGTAGTACCAGATACTCAGGAGGCTGAGGTGGGAGGATCACCTGAGCTGGGGGAGGTTGAAGCTGCAGTGAGTCGTGATCACACCACTGTACCCCAGCCTGGGTACCAGAGCAAGACCCTGTCTAAAAAAAAAGTGTGCTTCAAAGGCTTTGAAGGAATATACAAACTGGAGCAAAATACTTCTTTCTCTTTGTTAAGATCACAATGCAAAAAAATTCATTTGTATGTAGCACTCAAACTTCTCTTTACTCCTCTCATCCTCACACAAACACAAATAATCCTGTTAGGAAATGGGCCAGTATCTCTGTTCTGTAGACATTTTCTGAGACCACTTGGATTTTCCACAGTGACAGGAGAGCTGACACTCTGCAAGGCAGACAGGTTGAACATGGTGGGCAGCCTGATTGGGAGAAGGTTCTTCTGTATCTCCATCCACAAACTGCCACTTCATGATCTCCACTGTGGTTTCACCTTCCAACACTAGACAGGTAACACACCTATCCCCTCTCCCACAATGTGGTCCTTTAAATAACTGAAAGCTGCCTCTGGGATTCCCAATTTATATAGGAAATAAAGATTCGGACAGGCTAAGAACTTGTTTAAGAGTTGTTTAATGGTGGAGCCATGACTGGAGCCCATGTATTCTGGCTCAGGTCCAGGGCTGTTCCTACCTCCACACAAACCCTGGGATCCTGCAGCTCAAGTCAGAACCACATCCTCCCATGTGGGTTCAGGGCAGAGTCCAATTGACCATCTCTAGTTAGATGTGTAGCCATGAGAGCGATTTGGGCATTTGGGTTGTAAGTGTGTCTGTGTGTGTAGACTTGGGAATATTAGGTAGCTTTGGGTGCATCTGTCCTGCTCAAAATGTGTCCCTTTTCTCTAGAAGTTAATCTGCATCCAGTAGCCACTGTGGAACACTATGGCCTCTGGCCATAGCTGATTGGACGGGAGTCTCTCTGATGTGGCTGGGCCGGTGACACGAAAACGTATACACTGTGGGACAGCCCTATTTGATTGACCTCATGAACCAGAAAGCAGAGGAAGCTAGGTGGAGGAAGAAATACAGAGGTGGACTGCGGAAAGCAGTTTGGAGATTTCTCAAAAGAACTTAAAACAGAGCTATCATTCGACCTAGCAACCCTGTTACTGAGTATCTACTCAATGGAATACACATCATTCTACCACAAAGACACATGCACACATATGTTCATCACAGCACTGTTCACAACTGCAAATACATGGAATCAAGCTAAATGCCTATCAATGGTAGTCATCAGTGTGGTACATATACACTGTGGAATACTACACAGCCATAAAAAATTATGAGATCATGTCCTTTGCAGCAACATAGATGGAGCTAGAGGCCATTGCCCTAAGTGAACTAATAACACAGGAACAGAAAACCAAACAAAACATGTTCTCATTTATAAATGAGAGCTAAACACTGAGTATACCATGGACAAAAAGAAGGGAACAACAGACACCAGGGGCTACTTGAGAGAAGAGGGTAGAAGAAGGGTGAGGTCCAAAAAAGTACCTTCAGGTACTATGCTTATTACCTGGTGACAAAATAACCTACACACCAAACCCCCGTGACATGCAATTTACCCATATAAGAAACCCACGCATATATCCATTGAACCTGAAATAAAAGTTGCAAGAAAAAAAGAGAAAGAAATACAGAGGCAAGAGCTGGGAAGAAGAGAAGGAAAGAGAGATGGATGGATGGATGGATGGGAAGATGGGAAGAGAGATGAAAGAGAGAAAAAAATCTAGTCACTTTTTTATGCTTTCCTTAGGCCCCATCATATTTTGTTTTTGATTATGTGAGGCACCCCTGTGCCCTTGTAACAATTACCTCCCTTTTTTCTTCAGCTAGCTCACGCTGGTCTTTATGCCTCAGAACCCCAGACTCCTAACTAATACATTTCTCATGTAACATGCAATGATGAGTCTGGTATTATTTTACCCTTCACATCTGATTAGTTGCATGGGCAGTGGATGAATAAAAGAAGGGCACCCAGGTCTCAAAGGAAAAACATTAACTTATGAAAAACTGTTTTTTTTTTCCATTTTTTTAAAAAATAAAATTCCTTTGGTCCCAAAGGGCTTATTATAATGGAATCTGAGGCATTTTATGTTTTTGACACAAGAAGATCATTTTACAAAGGTCCCTAAGAGAATGGGCTCCCCATGAGGCAGAGTCATGTCCAGGGAGGAGAGGAAGAGGAAGCAGGGCTGGAGCCTTGGGCAGCACGGGCCAGCTCGCTGTTTCATGAAGCCACCAGTCCCTTCCTAGTCAGAGGACACAGGGGAAGCAGACTTGGCAATTTGCTGGGGTTCTAAACACCCTCCATCCATCCCAGAATATCTTTTCTTTTCCATGGTAAAGCCTTGAAGGCAGAACCATGACTTTCTCACCACTATATTCCCACCACTTCAAATATCATCTAACACAGAACAGGTGCATAATATTTGTTCAATGAATGCACAAATGGATACATCGTGGACTCTGAGGAATTCTGAAATGAGGTGGACCCCAGTAGCTCAGTTACAAAGGCTCTATGGTGGTGGTGGTCAGGGGGCATTCATTTGGCCAGATAATATGAATGTGCATCAGTCAGCCATTCAAAGACAATTATTAAGTGCCTACTCTACAGACTGGGACAGCAGAAGGCTTTGCTGCGGGTGGTACCTGGTCCCACCTGGCAGCTCAGAGCTGGCACCTCCGCTGACAGTAATCGAAGTTGGCAGTGGAGCCCATGCCTGGTATGGGGACAGGGGAGCACTTTCAAAATGACTGGAAATTGAGAAAACTAAAACAGACCTACTTACTAGACCGAAATCAGGATGCTGAAGTTATATCTAGAAGTTCCTGGGGGTAGTTGGGTGTCCAGCTGGGACAAGCTTCGGGCAGCAGACTCTAAAGTAAATGAGTTCCAGCTTGCTGCACTAATTGAAATATCCAGGTGGCTTCCATGGCTGCCCCAGGATAGAATAGTTCAGTAATGAAAACCAGATCTACAAAGCCACTGGTATATGTTGTGCAAACTGCTGTTCAAAGGAAAAGGTTTGATCCACCGGCCTCTAGTGACTTTCTGGTACTTTCTTTAGGCCCCAGTCAACCCATGGGTTCTCCCAGCAACTGCAACTGAAGGAGACTTGGGGTTTCTTACATACTGGGGCATAAGATCTGCTCACAAGCCAGAATTCAGATGCCAAGGAAGCAGCTAACACCTCTGCGGTAAGTCACTCTGAGTGACTGTCTGGAGCTGGTGGCATCTTGAATAAGTGTTCGAGTCAGAAGCGTCTCCTTTTAAGGTTCCAAAAAGCTCTGAGATCTTTTGGCCCTGAACGGTTTCAGCTCCTTTGTCCAGGGGCCTTAACTAACAGTTGGCAGGAGTGGGGCTCAGACCGAACTAAAACATTGCAATAAACTAACACAATGGACTGAGATGATGGCATCTCAGCTCTACAGTATCCCAGACAGACATACATGAGGGGACTCGCTGGGTGGATTTCCTCTCCAATTCGCCTTTGAGAAAGTCTTTAGAGTAAATGTACAACGAGACTGAGGATTCAGGTTACGATTAAGACTTCCATCATATCGGCATGTTTGTTCCCAGGTGGCATAAGTTAACTCTCAAAAAGTAGATTTCTAAGAGGTCTAACTAACTTAAATGTTTTAATTATGGAAGTAATATATGGATCCAATTTTGATATTCAAATTCTAATAATACAGAAAAGACCAAAGTTCCTTTTCCCCACCTCCTTTACATAAGGTATGTGTAAGTCTGTTTCCTTCACGTCAGTACCTAAGGATCTATTTTACTATTTGTAACTGCTGCATCATATTCCATACTCTGGACATACCATATTTAACCATTTTCCTGTTTTCCCATTAAATTGTTCCCAATTTTTCATGATTACAAACACCTTCTGGGCCTTCTTTCTTTGTGCTCATGCTCTCACTTCCATTTTAACATTTTAAAAAGCTTACTTTTTGGTGGGTGGCGATCTCACAATGCCAAACAGATCATGACAGTTTATTTCAATCCAGGATTGCTGCTCTTTAGGTATGCAGTGGTATGGAGAAAGAAAAAAGAGCTTAATACATATAATATACACACATATAATTAGGTCTCTATTTAAGTGCATCTGTTTTCATACTTCTGGGTGCTTGGCAGAGTTCCATGACATATGTAGAAGGAGTGGCCACTGAAATGTGTGCCCTTGTATCCTGTGCTTCTAAGGGGCCACTCTCTCCATGATAAGGTAAAAGATATGAATGGAGGTACAAGATCAAATTGGCCACATCAAAATCTCATTCTCCAACCTGAGAACCTAGAAAAGAGTTCTTGCTCTTCTCAGGCCTCCCTCCCACCTAAGCAGCTAACGAGACATTACAGAAACTTGGCAAGTCCTCCAGGAATCAAATTGGGTCTTTCAACTTTATTACTTTTTCCCCCTTCATTTCTCATCTGGATTATACAAATGTAAAAGCCTTTGTAAAATTTCATTTAAGATGATTTTTTAAATGTATTCTATGTCTTGAACAAATTTAGTTATGATTGAATAACTCAGAATTAAACTATGTTGGATAGAATATTACAACCCAATGTCGATTTGCCGTCACTCGGCATTGGGTTGTAATATTCTATCCAACATAGTAAATTATTACTCTAAAATAATTTTTCCTATAAGATGCTTTGCAGGAGTTTTCACCTGTGGGGGAAGGAGTCAAATATTTCAGCATTACTCATGCATCCATTCACCTCTCACTTCTAAAGCTAAATGTAATCCTTCTCAAATTGGGACCCTGCAAAGGATTTTTTTCAAAAGGAGGATACCTTCCTGTCATTCCTAGTTTCTTCTTTTGAGTGGTTACAAAAATGAACTTGCAACCTACATGGTCAATTCTATGGCAACTGGATGTTCCAAGTGAAATTCTGAATTTGGAGTTCTCTGAAGAACTAGAAAGAAGAGCGTTTGTGCCACAGACAACATAAAAGTTCAAGTTTCAATGATATTGCCAGGTCTGTCAATGCAGGTGTTCACTGGTACCTAAGTCTTATTTTGAAAGTAAAATGAAATAAAGTGTCAAAACTACAGGCATGCCTGTAGTCCCAACTACTCAGGAGAAACCTTTAATCCCAGGAGTTTGAGTTTAGCCTGGGCAACCGTGAGACTCCATCTCCAAAAATAAAAAGTAAACTATACATGGCTTAGCATTTTTGAGGTTTTTCCTTAAAGACCAAATTTAGGAGACAGTATGATTAATGAAAAGTTTTTATGTTTTTTTTACCTTATTATCAATACAGATACAGAAAACATCATAAAATCAATGTTTAGCTAAATGAACTTTAATAAGGCAAACACTTTTGCAATCACCACCCAATTAAAAATAAATAGAACTTGCCAGCCACTTTCAGAAGCTTCTCCATGTACCCCATGCCAATTTTAATCCTCCTCCTTCCACTCAGAAATAACCACAACTTCAGTTTCCACGTTATTAATACCCATAGCTCCTGTGGTTATAAGATACTATGATTCAGTCATGTTTTTCACCATTAAAAGCTTATTTTTATTCAAGGGCTGACTTGTCAAAAAAGAAGATTGTGTAGTAGCTAAAATTTTTGAAAGGCTTATTTATACCTTTTCTATTTCACTTCTACCAACATACAATAAATACATTCATTAGAGTACAGTATTTTTAAATACCTTGCCTCATCCCAAAAATATGTGCAGGGTTGAACACATGCTAAGAAACTCCCTCCACTAGGAGGCGCTACATCCCTTATGTCCTCAGACAGCTGGGAAGACAGCGCTTAATGTAGCTCAGTTATCAACGCCTTTCTATGAATGAAGTCACAGAGGAACACGTGGGAAATCCACTTAGCGACTTCTTTACCTTGCTGCATATCACAAAAAGGCTCACTGGTTGCCAGAAGTCCTGGTGAGTGGCAGGTTCCAAAAGTGAACAGATATTTCAACAACTACCTTTCCACTAACAACCTAAGTCCATGAAATTGAGGGAGGGGCCAAGAACGTTTGGAACAGACAAAGGGGCCCTGTTTCCAAGCATAAATAAAATACAGCTGGTTTACAGCTGTGCTACCTTCCTTGCTGCAAGTCAAGTCACAAAACAGAATGAAACTTTCCACAGTCACCACTGTGATGTTAGGAAATTCTGAGTATCCCTCTGGGCTCCAAGGTGACCAACTATTTGCTTTCTGAATTTCGTTTTTCAACCCATATATACTGTAGGACTCATCAGAGAGGCAGATTTCCACTGCAAATTTACACAAGCATGGACTGTCTACTTTTACATGTTTGTTGTTTGCTTTTGTTTTTCAGATTAAAAAAAATCTGAGGAGTAGAGCTATGAAGGCATATGAACTCTTTAAATACATGGGTTCGATTTTTTTAGATTAGATGTGCTACTCTTCTGATTCACAGCTATGTGCATTTCTCTGGTCTGATAATTAGCATACCAGGCAGGCTCAGATGCCCAGCCTGTATAACAGATAGTAGGACATCATGCATATGCATGGGGCACTCCTAGCTCAAAATTGGCCTCAGATCAGACCAAAAGGCCAGCAACTGTGTCCAAGTAGCAACTCAACACCCACAAAGTGCCAGCTGGAATGTTTTCACATTTTAAGTGGTCACAGCAATCTAGACATTAACCAATAGATTTATAAGAATAGCTTGTATTGATTAAGGAAGTGTTGTAGTACATATTATTTTATTCCTATCATTTTATGTGCCTAAGATTTATTCCTGAAAATACTGATTCGCTAATTAGAAAACTCAGTAGGGATGAATAAATCTGGTTGAATAAAGCTGAAAATAGATTACATCCTATAGTTTTTTTTTTTTAAATAGAAAAGTATTGGTACCACCCCCAGGCAAATTGGTAGTTGTCTGTTCCATCTCAGACTCAATGAATATGGACTCTTAAGCCAGATAGCATTAGGATCAGGAAGTGGGTTTGGCAATTTTCTTACTCCCTCATGTCATTTCTAAACCATGACTCCTCTGCCCTCAGGGAAAAAGTCTCATCTGTTCCCTTGTTCTCTCTCTCCTTAACTCTGTCCCCAACTGATCTTCTGGTCACTTCCGTACATACACTGATGACTTCATTCTTTGGCTCCCAGAAGCTACATGAAATCCCACCATCATCCGGGGTGACTTCAGTGTTTGTGTTCATGACTCATTCAACCCTATTCCCACAGTTTCCTGACAACCTCAGCTCTGATGACCTTGATCTTCATTCTCCTCAACTATCCATACTCAGGGCTGAAATCTGGGCTCGTCACTGAAAGTGGAACCCGTTCAGGTGCAATGGCTCAGACTCCAACCACAGCCTCGCCTCGTTCGCTCTTTCACTGGCTTGTCCTCACACATCAGTTCTTGGGTCTTTTCAAGTCTTCTAATCACCTGCTTCCTCTATTTTATCTCAGTTCATCATAGCCCTCCTGTCTTCACTTTTATGTC
Organism: Plecturocebus donacophilus; assembly: GCA_004027715.1. Taxonomy (NCBI): domain Eukaryota; kingdom Metazoa; phylum Chordata; class Mammalia; order Primates; family Pitheciidae; genus Plecturocebus; species Plecturocebus donacophilus. The sequence continues at coordinate 16,512 of PVKP010009095.1, forward strand.
TTTTCACCTAAGATAATGTGAACGATTCATTCCAATCACTGCACTGTCTTCCTATATCCTCAAGAAGCCTGCCTCCTCATCCTTTGGCTACACTCAGGTATCTGGCAAAAATCCCAAATCTGGGCTAAGCACATTCTCATTTCCCAAGATCAAACACCTACATAGGGTGCCCTGCAATGAAGGAGAATGACACTACAAATCTTTGGTCTCCAACATTATCTGAATTCTCAACATCATCCAGGGATCTTTGTAAGTGTTCCTTGTCAACTCTATAGCTTCAGTAAAACATGCTTCCTCCCAAGAACAAGCCCATGCTTAGCATAAATAGAAAATCAGTATCTTCTTTGTTTGTACATAAAAAGGCTAATAACCAGTACCCTGAATTCCATCATGCCCTGACCTCTCAGGGACCCCATACCATCATTTATCCTCCACTCACTTGCATCTCACCTCTTTCTCTATTTTCCCCTAACTCTTTCACCTAAGAATTTAGACTTCCTCTTCTTAAAACAAATCCAGGCAAATCCTATGCCCTCTCTAGCTAAGACTTACTTCTCCTCTTTCCTTCACAGCCACACCACTTAGAGAGACAAAGCCTTCATTCAATCCCCCGATTTCCTCTCAGCTCAACTCCACACTCCACAGCCTTACTAAACCTGTGTTTCCATTCTTGTGAGGGCACCAGTTACCTTCCAGTTGGTATGTTCAATGGACACTTTTAGAACATGTGCTGTTGCCTGTCAGCAGCCTTTGGCATCGTGCACCACTCCCTCCTTCCTGGAAAGTTCTTTCCTCTTCTTCCCACCCCCCTGTTTCTGCCTGCCCTGACTCCCCTCCTGCTTCCCTGGCTGCCCTCAGCACAGTGAGTCACCAGGTTGACCTTACATTTTGCATTCTCTCCCTGGACAGCCTCATTCGTATCCATGGCTAAAGTTCAATTCAGCTTTTCTGAAGTCCCCAAGACAGATCTCCTTCCTGAGTTCCATACCTGCATGTTTTTTCCAATTAGGCATCTCACATATATATTCCAAAGGTATTATGATCTCAGCATGTCCAAAATAGTAAACTCATCACCTTTGCCCAAAATATGTCTCTCTTTCCGTGTTCAACATCAGCCATACTCTTGTCTATGCTAGAAACATGGCTGTCAACTTCATTTCTCCACAACTCTCACCCTTTACTCAGTTACCAAGTTCCAGCCTTTTCAACCACATAACTATCACATCCATGCCTTCTTCACCATCTTCACAACCACTCTCTCACATCAGGCTGTCCCTATTTCATTCTTGGATCAGTATTAGGATAGTGACCTCTGAGTGGTCTTACTGCACACTCCCCATGCCTCCCAATTCAAATTACTTCATATACTACCACAGAGTACCCTCTCAAAAATGCATATCCAACTAGATCACTTCCTGAGAGATTGCCATGACCCACAGGATAAAATCCAAACTCTACCTAAAATGACATACAAGACAGTACATCTTTCCATCATCCTTTCTCACCATTATCTCAAATCTTCCAGTCCAGTGATAGGGAACTGCTTATGCAGTAATATAGCTTAATGGTTGAGAGGTGAGTCTTGGTGTCAGATATATATGTGTTCAAAATCAAATTGCCACTTACTGCTTTGTGATCGTGGACAAGTTACTTCTGAGAACACCATATGCTTCTCTCTCGGAGTATTTATTGTCCCACACCACCTTCTAAATCCTCTGTGCTAGCCCATCTTCTCCACTGCACTGTCCTTGAATCCCTAGCACATATTAGGCCATCAACACTTATTCTGCATATGAGTGAATGAGGAGAATGAATGGATTCTTCCAGTGACAGGAATCTCACTTCTGAAGTCTAAATATCGCATCTCTGCATCTGTTTGTTACGGTTCTTCAGAGTCATCCTCCAGATTCTTAGACTCCTGCCACAGTCATGTTCAGGCTCACATAGTGTGTCTGGCCCTGTACTTTGATGGCTCTCGTTTTTCTTCAGGTGAAAAATGTATCATTGACACTTGTGCATAAAGTATATATTTAAGTTCACATCTGTTTCCATTTCCATGAATCTACCGATGAGAAAGTAAAGCACTGCCACAGAACCATGCAGATGTTAGATGATGGCACAGGTGTGCACGATGTGTCCTCTTTTGTGTGGCATTTGCTTACCTGCCATGTTCCAGTGTGAAACTGGGAGCTTCATTGTCCTCAAGGGCATTCCAACCCCCACTGCAAAGCGTAGTAGGAACTGAAGAATGAGTCAAGTCAGCTCAGCAGTGGTATTTGCACAAATCCAAAGGGCCAAAGGTAGGGTCAAAGTCAACTGCAGGGCCAGAAGTTCAGAATGTGGGAGTGCTAAGTGCCAAAAGAGCAGATTGGGAACCAGCAAGAAGCATGCTAGGGGACCATCATGAACCATTCTGTGGTCACCACGGCTGACTATGAGCAGTTAGGGTACAGAGCATGGTGTGTTACACTGCCTTGTAGACCCTACATAGGAAAGATGAGTAGAGTTGGGTTCCTGGTTCTACCTGGGGCTTATGGGCTTCTTGAAAAGTCCAGGACAGACTAGACGAGTTAGGCTTTTAGTTCTTCCTAGGAGTTATGGGCTTCTTGAGAAGTCTAGGATGGCTGGGAGCAGCTCCCACAGTTCTGGGCCAGTCTAAATGCAGGCCCTAAACCTGCAGCACAGACGGAAAAGAGGCATCGAGGCTCTACTTCAGGACCCACGCTCTGGGTCTTCCAAGTCAAGGCCCATAACAAGCCTATCTTCCTACCATTTCTCATCCCTACCTCCTTAAAGGGAGGGCAGAAAATGGGGAAAATGCTTAGCTCATGGTGTTAGACATTAAAAAAGCAGAAGCTTCAGCAAAAAGCCAAGCATTTATTAACTAAGAGATGAACAACGCAACCAGAGGCTGTTACAGATTGTTGGCAACTGGAGTTTAAATCTGACCACTTATTCTATAGATGTGATTTACACATCTCACTGGCTTCTGGATTAAAGGAGTCCCAATTCATTATGGCAAGCTGAGAAATGGGCAATCTTTTAATGTTGTGCAGCTCTCTTAGCTCTTGACAAATCAAACCTCGGCAGCCACACAGTGGTCTTCCTTTCACTTCCTGTGGGAAAATTGGGGTAATCTAGGTCATTGATAGTCTGCCACTTGATTTACAGCAATGACCAGTTTCCAACTTGGCTTTATCTGATCTGCGCTGGAAAAATGTTTTCAGCTGCTATGGACAGTCTTGTTAAATTGTGCAGACCTGCAATCATTTTTAAAAATCACTCAACCATCAAAGATTTGATTTGGTCTGCTTAATCTGTGCTGACCTCACTTCATTTTGCAAGGCCAGGCCTCTGTATCCCAACCTACTGCTGAAGGCTTCCAGCTGCGTCTTGTATTGCATTTTCCCAAGCACTTCCCTATCTCTTATCTCATGCTACTGAGAGAACAGGTACTGCCACTTCCATAGCAAGGATGAGGTGACGCAAACCTGGGAAGATCACAGAGCAAGGCAGTGATGTTGCTGGATTAGAATCAGGACTCATGGCTTGGTATAGTCTCATGCCACCTTATGACACCAATGCAACATGCGCACCTGCCCTAGGGAAGAATAAAGCTGGCAAGGCCAGAAGGACCTGTGGTTTCCATTCGCACTGTCCTGATTTATGTTAAGTCTAGACAATGAGGTGAGGGATGAAATAAACATGGATTTTGCCAAAGTGAAATAAACGGTGTGCTGGCATTTAGGCCTTCCATCTGCGCTGTGGGAATAGAGCAGATGTTCCTCATCAGCCCCGCCTTGCTTCTTCTGCCCCTGCCTTTCCCAAATCATATTGCTGGATGGGTCAGTGCCCCCACTCTCAGGCTCACTCTGATCCAATGCCTGAGCCAGCCCAGAATGTGGTGTGAAGAGTCTGCTCAGCAAAGATACCAACCCAGGTTCTTCCCTTTCACCTGGGCTGCTTCTGCTGCCTCTCCAATCCCATAAAAACCCTGGCCCCCAGATCCAGACCCACCAACTCGGGAGGAAGGCTTAGGGTTGCATGCTGTCCCTCGTTTGTGGTTCTGTCTGTATGCTGCTTCCTCCCTGCTCCCTTCTCAGCGGAGTGTTTACCCATGGCAAGATGTCCCCAATTCCTGCCACTTCTCCTTTCCTTGACTGGACATATCCTGGCTTCAGATGGTCAGCTGCCCTCTTCCTGTCTCCCTCTTGGCAGTTTCTGCCCCTGTGGCCAGACACCTCATAGGTCAACAGTTCTACTATTGTGACCGAGACTGTGGCTTTGTTGGCCAGTGGTACCAGCTGCATATTTAAGTCCAGCCTTTGGGGTTGGGCCAGTGGCCCCTGGTTCACATGTGGTCTCCAAGCCCCTTCTGCAAACTGCACTGGGATTCATCTACAGTGCCTTACATTTGGTTTCTTTCAGGTATACCATGACTTGCTTGAAGAAAATGCAATATACCTGGGTGCACTGGCTCAGGCTTATAATCTCAGCTATTTGGGATGCTCAGGAGGACGGCTTGAGGCCAGGAATTTGCGACCAGCTTCAGCAACACAGCAAGCCACTGCCTCTAAAATATTATTTTTTTAATTATCCAGGCATAGTGGTGCACACCTGTAGTCATAGCTACTTGTTTGGCTGAGGCAGGAGGATTGCTTGAGCCCAGGAGTTCAAGGCTGCAGTGAGCTATGATCGTGGCACTGCGCTCCAGCCTGGGCAACAGAGTAAGACTCCATCTCCAAAAGCAGAAAGAAAAAGAATAGAATATAAATAGCAACACTGGCAGATAATTATTACTATTATATAGGATATTTAACATATAAAAATGTACTATAGTTTTTTTAACATACTTTCCATCATGCATTAGAAATGTGATTGAATTTATAACAAAGAATCCAGTTTGTTAAATAAAGCAAGCACTCTTTTTATCACCCCTTCACTGCCCCACACCTACCTCATGCCTTCATGTCCCTCTCTGACCAGCTTTCAGATTCTATGGTCAATAACCATCATCATACCATGGTCCACACCCTCAACTCCCTTGCACACCTCTCTCTGTCATACTCAGCTTGCAAAAGCCCAACTTAGATTACAGTCAATACTTTGCCTACCTGTACTTGCACATATTGAGTTGAAAACACTGAAGACACACCCAAGACCTGATTTCTACTGTCTGCTCTTATTTAAATTCAAGATCCCTAACCACAGGGAGGTACTGAAGGTGTCCAAAAGTCTGACTGCATTGCCTTAAACCAATTACTCCTGAACTGCCCAAGAGGATTATTTCACACCTTCTCTGCCTTCCTCAATTTTCCAACACCTCCTCCCTCTTCCTTCCTGCCAGCTGATGACCTTGCTTCTCATTTCACTGAGAAAATGGAAGCAGTCAAAAGGTTCATCCACAGACCCAGCCACCACAGGCTCCCGCACACCTGCACTCATCCTGTGGGCTCCACTGTCGCTCCTGCACAAGAACAGCCTCTCGGTTTGTGCACTCAATGCCTTCCTCACTTCCCAAATCAAGCCCTTCCTTCCAGCAGTTGTCTCATCTCTCCCTTCCCTCATCAACGTTTCCCACGCTCTACATCATTCTCTGCAGCCCTCAAACACACTGTCGTATCTCCAGAAGTATCCCCTTCCAAGCTCACACTCTCCCTCATCTACAACTCCGTTTTTCTCTTCCCCTTTACAGGAAAACTCCTTGAAGAAATCAACATTCCTGCTGCCTCCTCTCATCTCACTCTCACTTACATCCAGACCTCCCAGTGTTCGCCTCAACCTCTCCATCCAAACAGCACCAGTCCAGGGCACCAGTAGCCTCCTTGCTACTAAATCCAGCGGACAATCCTCAGATTTCTTGGCATGTCAGCAGCATTTCATAAGGATGGTCACTCTCCCTTTCTAGAAATGCTTTTTTTTAAAAAAAAAAAAATATGGAATGCTTCACGAATTTGCATGTCATCCTTGCGCAAGGGCCATGCTAATCTTCTCTGCGTCGTTCCAATTTTAGTATATGTGCTGCTGACACGAGCACTAGAAATGCTTTATTAAATTCCAGATCCACCTCTCTTAGTCCTCTCCCAATTCACTGGCCAACCCTTCTTATTTTCATTTGCTAGTGACTCGTAACCTCCTGTAACAGTCCAGAGCTCCATTCTCAGACCTCTTCTCTATCGACTTTAACTCCCATAGTGATTTCATCCAAACTCCTAGCTTGAAATGCCACCCACACATTAATGATTCCCATCTTTATACAGCCAGTCCAGACCTTTCTTTTGAATTCTAGACTCATAAATTTATCTGCCTGCTATGGTCTGAATGTTTATGACCACCCTTCTCCCTCCAAGACCAGCCATATTCATATGTTGAAAACCTAATTATCAATGTGATTATATTAGGCAAGGCCTTTGAGGGTGTATTAGTTTGTTCTCAAACTGCTAATAAAAACATACCTGAGACTGCATAATTTATAAAGGAAAGAGTTTTAATTGACTTACAGTTCCACATGGCTGGAGAGGCCTCACAATCATGGCTGAAGGGGAAGCGAACATATTCTTCTTCATATGGTGGCAGGAAGGGGAAGTTCTCAGTAAAAGGGGGGAAAGCTCCTTAAACAATCATCACATCTTGTGAGAACTGTCTCTATCTCACTATAATGAGAACGGCACCATGGAGGTAACCATCCCATGATTCAATCATCTCCCACAAAGTCCCTCCCACGATACATAGGGATTATGGGTACTACCATTCAAATAAGATTTCAGTAGGGACATAGCCAAATCATATCAGGGAATGATTAGATTATAAGGGCTGGAATTAGTGCCTTTATAAAAGAGGCCCCAATGGTTCCTGTTGATTTTCTTCCTTCACGTCATTGATAATGATTAAATCATTCATCCTTTTCCCAATAGGTTAAAGCACCACCTTTGTCTATATTACGTTCTCATAATATTGGGATTCTTTCAAAAATAAAGTGTCCCAGAGAGCTGCCTTGCCCCTTACAGCATGTGAAGACAGATTGAGAAGGTGCCATCTATGAAGCAGTAAATAGACCATCACCAGACACCAAATCTACTGACGCCTTTGTCTTGGGCTTCCAAGCCTCCAGAACTATGAGAAATAAATTTCTGTTGTTTATAAACCACCCAGTCTATGGTGTTTTGTTACAGCAGCACGAACAGACTAAGACACTGCCCACTCAACACTTCCACCTAAGTGTCAGATTAGCATCTCCAACGATTGAACTTAACATCTCCAGAATTGAACTCCTATTTTCCCTTCACAGCAGGTCTTCCCATGGTGATTCCCATCTCATTTCAGTGAAACGCCATCCTTCTAGTTGCTTACCCCAAAATCGTTGGCACATTCTGGACTTTTCCCTCTCTCTCACATTCCACTTAGATCGACTTGATGAGAAAATCCCCTGAACTGTACTAACGACATCTGTCCAGGATTCACCACCTCCTCTGCTGTTTGCTTGCCCCACATAGATCTCGTCTCCCCCGAATTACCACAACGTCCTCCCAACTGATCTCCCTGCTTCCATGCTTGCCCACTTCCTTACTAACACATCTCACCACATCAGCCAGAGTAATCTTTTTAAAAAATAGGTCAGATTGTGCAATTCTTGTGCTCCAAATCTTCCATTGGATTCTGATCTCATTGCAAGCAAAAGCCAACATCCTGACCACGGTATATAGATGCCTCTATAATCCAGTGCCGGCCACCACTTCTTAGGTTGCATTTCCTACCACCCTCCTTCACCCAAAGCCACATTAGGCTTTCCTACACACCAAATATGATCTCAGCTCAGGTCAGCACTTGCTGCTCCTTCCACCAGGAGTGTGTTTCCCCCAGATATTCACATGGCTCACATCTTTGTTTTTTTATCACAGCTCCAACACTACCTTATTAGTTTTTCTTGAATATTCTGTGAAGGTATCCTCCTCCCCAGCACAACCTAGTCACTAAACTACAAACTGATGTAGTGCATATTCACTAGTTTATTGGTAAATTGTTCCTTCCTGGTCTCCCACTAGAATGCAAGCTCCGTAAGGGCAGAGACTGTCTTGTATTTACTATGACATTCGCAGCACCCACAGATATAACATAGAAAATGTTCAAAAAGTATTTGTTGACTGAGCTACATGAACTCAGATACATGGTTATTCATCACACACGACTTCACAGCTTTAAGCTGGAGTTCAGATAAAATGAGTCAAATTAGTAAAACTGTTTTGGAAAGATCAGTTTTTGCAAATAAATCAAAAGGAAAATTATTTTTATGTTTTACTTTGTTTTATAATTGGGTAATGTCAACGATAGAACTTATGTCGTCTTTTACATAAGGAGCATATACATTTTGTTGATACAAAAGAAGAAATCCATAGCATCAGGAAAAATAATAAAGTCATATTAACAGGCAGTGAGGAAATCAGATGCGTAACTTTGGATGGGGCTGGTATATGGGCCTGACCCAGGTAATGGCTGGTCCCAAACCCAAGATAGAGCTTTTCCACAGCCTCGGAGTCAGGAACCTGGGTGGCGAATTCTTCCTAACTCAGGCAACTATTCTACCCAGCTATATTTCAGGCTACTGTTTGATCTGAAGCAACATTGGAGCAGGGTTCCGCCATACAAAGGATATCCTGGGTGCTTGGGGAAATATTTTAGCAAATGTACCCTAATTATAAAATGGAGATGCCCAGGTGTTACAGGTCACCCGGTCTACTTTACCAAATGTGTAAATTACCTCTCCTGTCTATATATCAAGTATCTATTCAGTCTCTGCATCTTGGGAAAGGTTGCTCACCATCCCATGAAGTAGTTAATTCCAAATTGAGGCAACTCTAAATATTGAGGGATGTTTTCCTTATCTTGCATTGACAGCTGCCTCTCTGAAACTGATAGCCACAGGTTTGGTGTTGACCCTACTTTCATGACTAGTTGTACATTTTTGTTTCCAGTGCCAAATGAGGTGGTAGTAAATGGATCACAGGCATTTAAATCCTGCTCTTCACCAAGTAAGCAATCAGACTGGAATTTCAGGAAAAAATAATCAACTGCTCTTTGATACAGTAATTCAAATTTAAGTCATTTTATTCTAAGAAACCCATGTTCCTCCACTACAAAGGCTGGAAAGTTATCAACTCACCTTCCCAGATATTTTTTGAGCTAGGGTAATCACATGGTTGAGTCTGCAGGCGGAAGTGATTCCCTGTTTTCTCTGGGAAAGCCCTATGCTTGCCTTGGAGCCGCCATTGCTAAGAAAGACAGAGCTGCAAGATGGCCTCAGTGACCCTTTATTCCCTTGTCTCAATATCTTCTTCCATGAAAACAACCCAGGTTTTCAGATACTTGCAGCCAAATGTACTCCTAAAAAACAATTACATAGCCAATTAAAATTATGTTTAAGAAGAATTTATAACAGCATGAGAAATTATTTATGAAAATGTTAAATGAAAAAGCTTGATGCAAAATTTGTATAGAGTATAACTACAAATATGTACAATCAATGCCAAAAAAAAATTCCCACACAGGTTTGGTGATGAGATTACGGGCATTTTGCCTTTTTTAAAAATGTTAACATACCAATCAAGTCTAAGGCCCCATGCCAGGCACATTTATTTCATTTTTTCCACTGTTTTGTACATTTCACTTTTGTATTTAGAATGAAGAAAATATTATTAAAAATAAAAAATCCTTTATCCTGGAACATCTAAAGGAAAAATCAACAAATTATGATTTTGGTAAAGCCCACAGAAGTAAAATTTACCAGTCTTCTTTACCCTCCCATCATTAGCATTCTGATTTGTCAGCTAACCAGAAAAATGTGTACATAATAGAAGACTGGCAGGAAACTGACAAATTAACTTCAACTACCAAAAAGCCAAATGACAACTGCTTGATTTTGTGACTACTACAAAAAGAATGACTGTCGAAAAATGAAGGAAAAACAACCAACCTCTATGATTTCAGCATTATAAGAAGGGGCTGCTTACTTGCCATAGAAATAATATTTTGGAGGAAGAAGCTATTAAAATGCAGATCCATTCATACCCAGACTGAGATTATAGCTTAGAGTTAATTCAACGAACCCCAATTGTGTGCAAACTGAATTTTAAAATACAATCAAAGTATGTAGATGATATTATTTCTGACCCACAAAGATGCACACTATCTTATTGCCTCAATGCCATGCTTCATTTTTGTGAAAGAAATTGCAGGAGGTGGCAATGTATTTTCTCCAGTGATGAGGTGACACAGACAAAACAATATCCAGGCAGGTGATGATCTCTGCTTAACTCAGGATAAAGCAGGAAACTTGGCTGCATCCTGAACTTGAAGGCCCTTGGGGAATACAAGTGGTTTTGTCAAGGGCAGTGCTACCAATGGACCATTCAATTCAGCTGTCAGAATGACTGGGAGTTATCTTTCACTGGAGCTGCCTGGGAGAAGATGGGGACTTCCAGGATGGCCAAAAAAAAGCTGTTAAGTGGCAGTCTTTGATTTTCTTTGTACTCTCTGGCCTGGAACATAGCCATGGAGCTCCCAAGCTCCAAGGAGTATATTTACAGCCACTGCCCTTGTTTAGATGACAGTTAACCTCATCTACTCCCTTCACTCTGAAGGAGCACATACCTGTTAAATGCAGACACTAGGAATTCCAAGCAACTGTCTCTACCTTGTCTTCCCACAGTGTCTACTACGGTAGATGAGGAGTGGGTGAAAGAGAATTGGGACTATAGTGCCAGCTCCTTTGTGTTGATGCTAACTTGCTTTCCTGCCTCCTGCAGCTTGTTTCCTCAGGAGCCACATGAGGTTGTTGAGCTGATGAGAGCTGACCAGGACGTATTTCCTACAGAGCTCTTGAAGCTTTCTAGGTCTCTGATCACTACTTGCAAAATCACCAGCATCTCAGGAGGGAAAGTAAATGTGTCTCCAAGGTAGATCTCTTTCCAGCTTGGATCTAGGTGATCTTGAGGGCTCCTAGCTTGGATAACACACACCCAGAAATGAGGTTCCATGAGACAAATTCACCAAGAGGGTGTGTTGCTCAGCAGGTGGTGCCTACCCTGGCTAACAGCATTTTGATTCAAACGGTCAGGCAAAACCTACCAGATCCAAGTGCCAACGCACGGCCATCTCCTATGAACACTATTAAGGGACTTCGTGAAGTTTGTAAAAGGATTTGTATATTTGTATACACAGACCCTCCAAAGCAGCATTTTGACTGGCAAGTGTTGTTCATTTGGGGTGTTCATTGGCATTTTGTGTCCAGCTGGTTAGCCATAAATGACCCATTTATCAGGAACTTGATCTGGTTGATTCTGGGGGATCATCCCTCCCCATGGTCCCTCTCATTAGTCCTGGAAAAGGCTTTGTAAGATTAAAAGCTGCTCACTGGTCCAACTTCTTGCCATGATGCCCATTTTCATCCCTTTCCTGCAGGTCAAGTACCATTGTAGGTCAACTCAGTAACCCTAACATCACACAAGGAACATGTAAGTAGACGCAGTTCCCAGCCCTACACACACACATACACACATTCTCCACATCAACACCTGGACAGCTGTTCCAGCTCTGGCCTGGCCTCTGGTCTCAGCATTCTGATAACCAACTTTCAGAATGATCCATCCCATTCCCAAGTCCTGGAGTCCTGGCCCTAAAGCCCTGGCCTGTGGCTAAGGTACACACTCCATGCTGACAGACCACCAGCCACTGCTGACCTGAGTTTGCTTTTTTGCTTTTTTTTTTTTTTGGAAGTAAAACAAAAAGTTTTAATTTTATTGAATGCACCTGTGTTGGTGATACACCTGCACTACTTTCCATACGTGGTAACTGTCTAACTCCTCCATTTCAACTCAATCATCTGGAATCGTGAAGAAATCATGATCACCTCCACCTCTCTAAGCAGTACATTTCTATGACTATTTCTTGATGTTTCAGTTTTAGATATTGTCCATGGATTTCCTCCTGGACTGATTTCTACCTCATCCTCCTGCATGGCTGTGTTCTAGGTTCTCCCTTCACTACCATCCTGGGTGTATATTCCCCATTCTCTGATCTGAGTTTGCTTTTAAGGAACTCCTTTCTCCCTGGAGGGACCTGCAGCCCCACATGGTGCTATACTTTTAGGACAAGAGGCCTGTAGGCAGAGCTGAGACATTTCACAGCAACTGAAGGTGTGTATGCAACCCCCAGATCTATCCCATCATATTGCTTCTTTAGCCTTCCCACCACATCCCCCAACCCACCTCACCAACCAGCTGCAATTAACCAGACTGGGCTAATTGAAAGCTTTACTGCTATATAGCTTGAGTTCTTCAGGCTGATCCCCCATCTTTCACTCATCATCACCACAATGACACATAAACCAGTTGCCTGTATTAAGGCTTTGAGTCCTAAGATGTCATTCTTCTCTCCAAGGCAGTTAGGATCCTCTATTAAAGCATGCAGAGTTTCCAGTGACTATAAAAGGAAATCGAATGCTCCATTTCTTACAAGTGATTAAGCAATAAAAGATTATAAATACATCTGTAGAAATAAACAACAACCTCTGCAGATTTAAAGATTTTATTTTGAGTAAATACAGAGAAAGATAAAGCTAAGATGGCAGATAGACACTTCAAGTACTACCATTGCTCAGTTGAGAGGAGTGGCTACCTGTAGCATTGTGTTGAAAAGGATCCTGAGGTCAAATCTGAGCTAAGCAAGAAATAATTCTATGATCAATTAGTGACACACAGGAACAAAGAGTGGCAATATGTGAGCCTCCTAATTGCCAAACCTGGAGGGGTCATTTGCATGGGTTTAGAGCCAGACAGATCTGAGTCTGAATCTGGACTCAGCTTCCTGGTCTTGGGCTAACGTTAAACCTCCTCAAGTTAATGGTTCCTTTTCTGTTAAAACAGTGATATGAATTCCTCTAACAGAGTATCACTGTTTCCATTAAATGCAGTAGTAATTGCAAAACACTTACCATAACGTAGTATATATTAAGTACCAAATCACAGAAGCTCTTACAATACTAGTTCTTTAGCCCTAAAATTAGTTCTTAAATATAAATGCCTTGAAATATGCTCCACTGATTTCAAAGGGTGTTTGTGTTGATCTCCATCCTCTTTCAAATCAGTAAACCTTGTACTGGCACGTGGGAGGTGCTGGAAAACAATCAGGTGATAAACGCAGCATTTCTGCCCAGCAATCTCTCCACCAACAGCACACTCTGTATGGCAGACAATGGAGAATCTGAGTGGCTCTGGCTGAATTCTTAGCTTTCCCTAAAAATAAGCTTATAGCCTGAGTTGCCCCTTTCTTCCCAGGCTCCTCTGAAAGTTGAACAGGATGTCACAAAGGCCAGAAATAGCCTCCACATTCCAACTGGAAATTGGTTCTCCATCAGCTCTAAGACTTTCAGCTGAAGCTGGGGAGGATGCTGCTTCTGGGTTTCAGTATACAGAGAATGTCTTAAACGGTTAAAAAACTAATGGTAGCCAGCATAGTGGCTCATGCCTGTAATCTCAGTACTTTGGGAGTCTGAGGGAGGTGTATTGCTTGAGCCCAGGAGTTCCAGACCAGCCTGGGAACATGGCAAAACCCCATCTCTACAAAAAATATAGAAAAATTAGCCAGGTATGGTGTTGCATGCCTATAGTCTCAGCTACCTTGGAGGCTGAAATGGGAGGATCACTTGAGCACAGGAGGTCAAGACTACAGTGAGCTATGATTGTGACACTGCACGCCAGCCTGGGTGACACAGTGAGACTCCTGTCTCAAAAATAAGCACCCCAAAACTAAAGGTGACCCCTCTATGGAAATAATGGAGAGCCACTGAGAAGCCTTCAGGAACATACCAGCACTGGCAGGGATGGGCACTCAGGAACCTGGAGCAGCTCCCTGTCTCATCCTGCCTCCACTCTGCCACAGCAGCAGTCTCTGATAAACCATAGGTCTTCAGTGGCTCTCAGCCGCTCACACACCACATCTTTGCCCCATCTGGAACACCTGGTCTTCTGTGATCCAACACGCCCTGCCCATCGGCCTTACTTCTCAACGTCCGTGAGCCACACTGAGCTTCACGTCACTTCCTGACGTTGCTCTGCTCTGTCACAAACCTCATCACTTTGCCCATGCTCCTCCTTTGACCTACACATTAACTTAGAATCCTCTGGGATTAGCCACCCTCACCAGACCTAAGCTGCTTTTTGCCCTCTTGGAGAGGTTAGGAGGGTCTGGGATTGGGTCCTGGAGCACAGCAAGTGGATCCCTAAGTCTTTGAGACTGCACAACAGTCACCTGAGTGTGTGGGGGGAAACAGAGGGCAGGAGGGCAGGCAGCTTGGAGCAGCAGAAAGACAGCTGGCATAGAAACACGGATGATGTGGGCTCCGGCCACTGCCTGAATGAGCTTGAACAAATTACTCAGCTGAGCTTCTGTTTTCTCTGAAACAAAACGCATAAAATAATACCTTTCCTGCTCCTTGATGCACAAACAAGATGAGAGAAGGAAATCATTCTGTAAACTCTAAATAGCTGTGAACACACGAGGAATATTTTGTTTATCATCAATGGGGAGTAGTGAGACAACACTGGGTCCTGAGCAAAAACAGACAGGACTAGGGCAGCTCAGTGGACATTTTGAACTCCTGAGATGTAGCTTACAGCTTTGTCCAGTGTTTTTAACTGGCTGAGGGAATGTTTACTACTCATTACACCTTAGTGTGAAATGTGGTTCTATGCCTTTCCTGATAAAAGACTTTGATTGGAGACAGAGCGTTATGGCATACGTGAGTGTGCAGACAAGGAAGAGGCTTGAGCCCTCAATGGCAAATGGCACCCACTGTTTATAGGCCCCTTAGCCATTTCCCCTGGAACATGATTTCTACTGCCATAGCCAGAAGCAGAGTAGTGTACCCTTGGCCATCACTGTGAGATGCAGGTATCATCTGATAGCATGCAGGGACCCTGTCCCCAAAAAGATACAATGAAGTCCTAATCCCCAGTAAACCTCAGGATATATCTGAGACAGGGTCCTTTCAGAAGTCATCCACTTAAGTCATTAGGGTAGGCCCTGTTCCAATATGATCGGTGTCCTTATGAAAAGGGAAATTTGGACACATAGGTAGACGTATGCAGAAGGAGGAGGATGTGAAGAGACACAGGAAGAAGTTGGCCATCCCCAAGTTAAGGAGAGATGCCTGGAACAGATCCTTCCTTCAGAAGAAACCAATCTAGCTGGACATCTTGGTTTCAGGCTTCTAGCTTCCAGAACTATCAGATGATATACTTTTTGTTGTTTAAGCTATCCAATTTGTGGCACATGATTATAACAGCCCTGGAAAACTAATACAGAGCCTTTGTAACAATCCAGGGGGAAAAAAGAACTAGGGAAGCCACAACAGTCCAAATTAGGAAGAACACTGATGTGTTTATTTGGTGAAAGCCACAGATACTAACCTGACTCTGGACATTTTGAGACCTGATGGCCTTAATGCCCAAAGAGAACTAAACTAGAGATGGCCAGTTTTTGTTTGTTTACTGTGAAATTCACTTGTAGCAATAATGAATCTGCAGGTCATCTGCTTCCCACACATGTTCTTCCCCTGGTGCTTCACAGTCAAGGTGTCCAATGGGGAGGGTGATGGCTTCTGCAGAGCTGCTTGGAGCCAGTGCATGTGGTGGGTGATGGCTTGTAAAGGTCCTAGCAGTCCCACGGCTCACTGCTGCTTCTGAGTTCAGAACCAGGAAGGGATCTTACTCTGTAGGCTTCCAGGAACTGGGCAAAGCAAACTGGAGGTTCATGCTCTAGCTGGAAATTGTGGATGCTTTCCATGTGGAGGGGAGACATCAAGAGTGAACTGATCTCAGACACAGTCCAAGCATCCAAGAAGAGCACCTGATAAAAAAGTGAAGTTGGCAAAGCAACTGTTTCTATTCAAAAAGCATTAAGTGAGTATCTGTGATGTGCCAACTTCCCTCTCTCCTCTGAAGCTAAAGGTAACCCCAAGCTGGGCCTGGAAGCTTCTCTTCCCTTGCTAAGCTGAGTGAGAACTTAGATAGGGGCCAAAGGGCACAACCCAGCTGGGGTAGACGGAAAATGAATGCAGAAAAAAGAACCTAGAGAAATTTGCCACGGAAGAGCCCCAAGAAGGTGGCAGAAGTAGCATCAGGCAAGAGAAAGGAAGAAACCATCAGAGCAGGGGCCTGGGTACAAAAGAAAGAAGAGAGAATTCAGGGTGTTTAGGGATAAGACAGAATTTAGGGTACCCAGCTAACGGTTATTTTCACCACCTCCTAGCTAATATTTAGTACCGCCTTCAGTTATAAATGTAGGCACAAGCCCCAGGTAGATCATTAGTACTCATGTGACATGGTTTGGCTCTGTGTCCCCACCCAGATCTCATCTTGAATAACAATCCTCATAATCTCCATGACGGCAGGACCTGGTGGGAGCTGATTGGCTCATGGGGCCAGTTTCCCCCATGCTGTTCTCATGATAGTGAGTTCCTATGAAATCTGATGATTTTTATGTGTTTGAGTTCCTCCTATACACATTATCCTTTTCACTTGCTGCCGTGTAAGATGAACCTGCTTCCCCTTCCACCATGATTGTAAGTTTTGTGAGGCCTTCCCAGATATCCAGAACTATAAGTCAATTAAACCTCTTTCCTTTATAAATTACCCAGTCTCAGGGGAAGTTCTTTATAGCAGTATGAGATTGATCTAATATACCATGACTTTTTATATAACATTACAGTTTTTGGAGACAACTCAAAATATCACTTATGTTCATCAATAATTTGAAATTAGAGTAAGTATTAGAACTGCCACTCAATTTTACTTGATATAATAAAAAATGACATTATTGATAACTTTTCTAATGTTTTATGACTGTATATCAATCAAAGCCCACATTATCTATCACAATTTTCTAATATTTTGCTGACTGTACATCAATCAATCAAAGCACATTATCACAGTTTTCTAATATTTTTCTGACTGCATATAAATTTCACTGGTTATATTTTTAATCCTATCTATTTTATTTTGTGCATTTAAGCATTACTCTGAAAAGGGACCCATAGGTTCCACTGCTAAGGAGTCCAAGATATAGAACAAGTTAAGAACTCTGCTAAAAGTCACTAAACTTGCTTTGATGCTATGCAAATGTGTTGTATGCAGAGAGTCGATAATGGTGAATATGACACAGTGACTGGTCTGAAGAAGTTTACAGTCAGGCGGGGTGGAGACATAGGCAGTTATATTCTTTGCCCCTCTCTTTTGTTCCCTGACTTCTGTTCCCATCAACAGAGTACAGCACTTCTGCTTGGCTCATATGGCACTCTGTGATCTAGAAAAGGTGCCCCTTCCTCAAAACCTGCTGGAAAATTGCCCTAACAAATACACAAGGCTACAGGGACCTTGTGTGAACACTGCCCTGGCACAGCGCTCAGCAGTAAGGCTGAATTACAGCACCAGCCTAAGGCTTGACTATAATGAATCTCTGCAGAAATGTTAGGTAAGAAGGTTCCTTACACATGTATGCCAACTCCCTCATCTCTTATCCATGGAAGACAGCTCTAATCCATCTTGACGTTCTTTCTCCAACACCTAAAATGCAGCTTCAGAGATCTTCCCATGGCGGCACTATAGATGGACACTGCTTATCAGAGTTGACATAAGAGATGAAAACCATTTGTAATCCCAGGATTAAGGCTTTACCATTTTTGAGAAATCAATATTGTCATGAGGGATTCTAGAAAATAAAAAAGGCTTTGACATTTAAAAAAATGAATCCCTAATGATGGCAGTGAAGATTTAAAGGAATGAATCCCTAATGTTAAAAGAAGGGGAAATACATTTGGTCAGGTAACCTTTATGTTATACTACATCAGTGATTTTCAAAGGGGTTATTTTGTTCCACAAAGGATATTTGGCAATGTCTGGAGACCTTCTTGATTGTCACAATGAAGAGTGGGGAGTGCCACTAGCATTTACTGGCTAGAGACCAAGGATGCTACTGACATCCCATAATGCATAAGATCAGCACCCCTGACAGCAGAAAGTTGTCTATCCCAAAGTGTTAGTAGCACTTCAGTTAAGAAACCTTACACTATCGGGTTGCCTTCCCATTCTCCAGACAGCTGCTTAGAAGTAGCCCATCTAAAGAATTTCAGGATCAAGCATACATATGATCAGACCAAAAAAAAAAAAAAAGGCTATCTGCAGTGAGCAATTGTGAGTGTCCACAACCCTGTCCACTTCAGCATGTCCACAGGGCCAGTGAAAGTACTGTAGCAATCATTTTTTAACCCGATTTCACAATTATGGCTCTGCTATCTTCCAAAACCTTGAGCAATTTGAAAATATTTATAAAGGCACCGAAGTCCCTTTGGAAATTTCCAGGCAGACCAGACTCAAAATTGTAGCTAGTGTTTTTGAATAAGAAATGGAAGAGGGCAGAAAAGAAGCACTTAATGATTCAGAGATGCCAGGGTGGACCCTTCTACCACTGGTCAGGGCAGTTTTTACCTGGTGGCCACTGTATTTGTAAATCAAGGCACTGGTCCCAAGGGTTCCATCAGGTAACTCAACAGGGAAGGCTGGCCGGAAACTACTGCTCGCTGGCTCCCTGCTTGGACTCAGGGAATGTGGCTGGTGTGTTCTCTGACCTTTAGTCTGACACCAAGTGTGCTTAAAGTTCCCTGAGAGAGAAAAGTGAGGGTTCAGGCAAAATCCAGGGAGTAAAAAAAAAAAAAAATTCACCAGGAAAATCTGCAGTGCTTTCCCTCAACCCTCAGTCCCTGTCAATAGAAATAAATGTATTTAATTGTATGGACTTATTTTAAATGGGCCAAACTGTTACCTCTAAGAGATCAGATTTTCTGGTTTTCAAAGGAAAACAACATGCAGTTGGCTTGGATTGCAAGGACATAATGAGAAAATTCCACAGCAGCAAAACTCACATGCCAGCTTCAGTAAACATAAACCTCTCATCATGGTAAGCCCAGAAAACAGTGAAAAGGATGTCTGAGATGTTTCATTGTTCTGAAGTGTCAGCAATGAGACAACAGTGATTTCTTCAGGTAAAAGATTCCTAGAGCCTTCATCGCAAATATAGCCATTGAAATATGCCATCTAGAAAGCAGGAGTTGGCAATGTTTTTCTCCAAATGGTCAGATAGGAAATATTTTTGGCTTTGCAGGCCATCGAGTCTCTGTCTTAATTATTCACCTCTGCCATGATAGCACAAACCTAGCCACAGACAACACATAGGTGAGTTGGTATGGTTATGTTCTGGCAAAAGTTTATTTGTGGATGCTGACATTTGAATTTCATATAAGTCTCATGTGTCATAAAAGATCCTTTTCTGATTATGATTTCAAACATGTAAAAATGTAAAAACCAGGCACTGCTCATAGGCCTTATGAAAAGAGGCTGCAGGCTACATTTGGCCCATGGGCTATTGTTTGCTGGCCCCTGGTCTAGACCAAAAATTGGAATTTCCACTCATTTTTCATTCTGAAGCTGCTCTCTAAAATCAATTTTCCTTCTTGCCTCCTTGTGATTCTGGAATTACACTAGTAAAATGGGAAAATGAAAAAACAAACAAACAAGACAAATAAATCAGCCATCACACCACTCTCCACCAAAGTATCCAGGCTGGGAAGGATCTGGTTGTGATCAGCGTGTGACTCATCTTCTAGCCACCACAAGGCACTGTCCTGCTCAGTGCAGTATAAGATATATGGCTTGCTGAGGGCTAGCATTCCAGTGTTATTTTTAAACTCATCCAGTTTCAGCAATCTCCTTGTTTAGCCTTTACAGACTTATATTATTCAAAGGTTGGACCTGAGAAAAAGGGTAGAGGAGGAGTTGGAAAATAAATCAATTTCTGAAATCCAGTTGTCCTTCTTCCATGAGTACATATTAGATCAGTTTCTTATTCTCCGGAAAGGATATAGCCAGTTGGTCACAAAACATTTCTTGAAAACCCATTTATGTGTAGAGAAGACACTCTTATCCTTCCAACATATGCCCTATCTCCCTATAAACATGATACTATTTAAAATCAAAGCATGCAATCGCTTCTCAGCCTTTTGGCTAAGATCAAGAGTAGTAAAATCAAAGAGCATTTTCACCCTCACAATGGAAGGGTGAAACACAGACTTAGAGAAAATAGGTTTTGAACTTACATGAGAATGTGGCATGAATGTGAAGAGGATGGGCTTGCCAGATAAAATATGGAATGTCCCGTTAAATGTGAATTTCAGGTCAACAACAAACAATGTTTTAGTATAAATATGTCCCCATGGAATCACTAGGCATCCTATACATTTAGTTGCTAAATGGGACAACCCTAGTAAGAGGTAGTGAAAAGACGACCCAGGCTGGAGCAGAAGGTACCTACAGGGAAGAAGCAAAAACTTGTTATATAGGTATAGGAGGGTGCTCATTATGAAACAGTTCCCCACCAATGGCTGGGAGCCAAAGTTTCGTGTTCTGGTCAACTTTCCTACTGTCAACTGATTCTTAGGGTCTTCAAAGTCAGGGTACAAGGTAAGGCCAAGCAGAACTACTTAGATTCCAGTTAGAGTTTTAAAATCAGGCTTCCTGGGGGAGTTTTGGGAGCAAAGGAACTGTTCAATTATCTGAGTGCACCAGCGATTACACAAATCTATTCAAATTCAGAGAAGTGTACATCAAGAAAGTCAATTTTAGTGCTGGGAGCAATGGCATACGCCTATAATCCCGGCTATTTAGGAAGCTGAGGTGGAAGGATCACTTGAGCCCAGGAGTTCAGGACCAGCCTGCAAAACACAGCGAGACCCAGTCCTCCAAATTAAAACATTTTAATAAGACTATTTTGTTCTTCATTCATTTTCATTTTTTAAAGAGGGCTTATAGTTTTTACTTCATACAGTGAACTCATGAATTTATCCAACATGCTGGATAAGGAACTGATATAAGTAGCAGCTCTGACTCTGACCCAAGACTATGGTTTTTTTTATAGGGTCTGGATCCCAGAGGGCCCTCACTGCTATTACAAATGGTCTTCTTGCAGGCCCATCCCACCACGGTGTTCAACATACCTAAAGGTATCTACAACTCACATAGCTTCCTGCTGTACCACCTACCCCCCGCCAACCCCCATTCCCACATACTGTTGGCTTTGCAATTAAATAAAATAGGTTGTGAAAGGCAGACGTGGAAAACTGGTGGCCCAGGCTGGGGGTAGAGGGGGATGGCCATTCACTGAGATGGGAAACAAATCCAGCCCACATTGTGTTAAAGTCTGTGTTGTTTGGTTTGGCCCATGCAGTATTTAAATTGTTGTGAGGATTTAAACGTCGACTTACTTCAAAAATTGGATTTCCAGGATCTCCTGGAAAAGTAGCAGACCCTGGGCTCAAATACCCACATAGTACACAACAGCTGGAGTTGGGTGTTCTCTGTCCCCTCAGGAGTCTGCTCTCTCATAGCTAACACAGTCCCTAAAGCTTAGCCAAGTCAACCTGGCACCTGCACACATCTGAGGTCTCACCCTGGTAATGTAAAGCATTCAGCAGGGTGTCTGGCACATAGACCCTCTGAGGAACTGGGAGCCCTTCCCTCCGTCCCCTTAAGAAAAGCTACATGATGAAGTACCATCTTTCCCAGGCTTTCTGGAGCCCGGGGTGCCCTGTCTCCTTATAGGGGAGAGAGCCCATCTCTGCTGGAGGAAGCCTCGAAAAGGCTCCCTCTACTGCCAAGCCAGATTGCTTCCTGTTTTTTTCTGTGGGCCCGGGCTGAGAGGGTGTAAGAGCTGGAACCATCCAGAGGCAAAAGTAGGAATATGTCAAGATAGAGAGAGATGATGGTGGAAAGGGGAGAGAAAGGCAGGTAATTAAGCAGTTTAAATTACTTTCACCTTCGCCTCCTCTTGTCTGTGTTTTCACAGCCAACATTTTCTCTTCATTCTCCCTCATCACATCCAATACTGATCTGATATATATCATTCTCACTCCAGTGCAAATAAGGATGGGGAGTGAACAGGCTACTAGAGTCTTATTTCTAGTCATCCATAAGATTGGAAAGTACATTCTACCGCCACCTCCAGGACCTCCTCTGTCTTCTGATCCATCCCTGCCAAACCTACCCCATCCATTCTTAAATATCCTTTGGGTTTTGTGGTGAGTTTTATTTGATTAACAACACTGAATTTGGAACACATATACTCAGACATCAATGTTCATGAACAAGACTGCCCGCAAACCACTTGGAAAAGAAAAATGGGCCACGCAGGTTAGGGGAGCACTGCTATCCCTAGAGTATGCTTTTGCTTACCTGGATAAGCAGGACTTCCTTTTAGGATCACTCATGTTAGCCTTGAGCTTTTTAGATATGTCTTACAGTTTCACTGGAGCAAGGAAATTTTCAAAGCACTTCCCACCCCAGTAGAGACAGCATGTAATATCAGCCCAAGAAGTATGTCATTTTATGCTACAAAAACCAATCAGGTGCCCGGGGAAAGCCAGAGGGCTGAGTTCATGCCACCCAGCCAAGAGGCACCTTTCTTAAATCCTGGCCTCTCTCCCTCACGTCACATGCAGGACACACACACACTATCATAGCTGCCCAAATCCTAGAGCTCTGTCTGGTATTTATTGGCCTCAAAGTTTTCGACATTAGCACTCAAACACAAAGAAAATCCCCCGCCTGCCACCAAGGAGTTAAGTTTTCAAGCATGTTTTTCTCTTAAGAATAACATTTTTTGGTAACCCTCAAGGTTTTAAGTTTCAGCCTTGAATTTAAAAATAAAATGAATACTTAGATGACTGGTTATAATTTAGCAGAGGAGGGGAAAAATCCCACCCACCTAGAAGAGTGAGTAAACCAGTATAATTTTTTTTTTTCCAGGAAAAAAGTAAGAGTAGGTTTTACAAATGGCTTCAAGATATTTGGTATTGCACAGGCTGTCTAGAGCAGAAAAGCCTACAGGGTAATGAAATAGGCTTCCACAAGGGAAGTGATGGACAGGAAGACGTGTTCTGAGGTCTGGCCCACGTCCTTTTCATCTACAGCTGGGGCTTTTATCTTGGGACTCACATGGCTTTTCTTTCCTCTTCGATCTTATGCAAACAAAAGGTACAAATTCCCTATTCTTTTCTTCTAGCTAAACTTATATGATCCTATAGAAACACTGATACTAGGGTCAAAGATTAATCCAAAGTATTTTTTAATATATGTCCGAGCATTATGTAAATAGGATATAGTCTTGTCTCTATGACTGTCAGTCTGTCTCCCTTTCTGTGGGTATTTAATAATCTCCTTTTGAGCATTTTAATTCGACATGAGACTAATGAAAAACATTGAGATAATAATTAACCAAGGGCACTGTAGCGCCAACATGCACTGCCGCACGACACCCTCTGCTCCTGCCAGCATTTCCTGTCAGAAATAGGTCTCAGATGTGTGGTCTTCTCCCAAACCCAGAGCATTCACAAGCCATCTTTCCTCTACAAAGTCCCCTGTGCTGGGTGGCCCATCCCCTACAGTCTCCACGCTCTCTTAGGCCTCAGCAGGTACAGTGACTGTGCTTTGTGTTTTAAGATAAATAAGAGATAGGGTGAGGCAGAATCTTACCAGAAATGAAGGGTTGGCTCGAACAATGCATGGTACAAAGACAGGTGAGAGAAGCCTGCCTGACATCCTTGGAAGAATAAACTCGTCCTTGATATGCCAATAACAAGACATACTTGTACACCCACAGACTGGCTTTGTAGAATATTAGCCATCATTAAGTAAATGAACATCAGTTGCTGCTTCTCCTGGCATCCTACTGGAGTTGCCCATATGAGAAGCAGCCACATTGTGAATTAGCATCTGCAGGCTGGACAAGGGGCCACCAGGCTTGATGGGCTGATCTGCTATGGGACATCATCTACAGTTCCAACATATGTATGGCACATGGCACACCTCTCTCAATGAGGCTGTCATGGTGTTGATGGAGAGCCTCTCTACTGCATGACTTCTGACTTCTTTTTTTTTTTTTTTTTGAGATGGAGTCTCACTCTATGGCCAGGCTGGAGTGCAGTGGTGCGATCTTGGCTCACTGCAACCTCTGCCTCCAGGGTTCAAGTGATTCACCTCAGCCTCCCAAGTAGCTGGGACTACAGATGCCTGCTGCCACACCTGGCTAATTTTTGTATTTTTAATAGAAACTAGTTTCACCATGTTGGCCAGGATGGTCTCGATCTCTTGACCTCATGATCCACCTGCCTCAGCCTCCCAAACACTTGGCCTACTGCAGACTTCCTATCTCATTGAGGTGTCCCCTAAGGCCTCCCCAAGGGCATTTTGTAGCCCATAGTTTTGGTCAGTCAATCCCAGACAAACCCTCTCAACCTTCCCAGCCAATCCCAGGCAAACCTTCCAAACCACTGTAGTCAAGCAACCAACAGACAGAAATTTCCCTTTACTTAAATAGATTAAAGCAAGTTCCCAAGATAAGCAAAGACCTCTTCGTGATCAGCCAATCCAATGTGAGAAGGACACAGCTGCACAGGGTGTCACTCTTGCTCAGTCTGGAGTGAAGATGGCAGCTATCACAACTCGATGCAGTCTTGAACTCCTGGGCTTAAGTGATCTTCCCACCTCAGCCTCCCAAGTAGCTGGGACTACGGAAGAGTGCCACCACACCCGGCTTGCAGGACTTCCAAACTGGGCTATGTTTAAGGCTCTCATTAATCAGGACTAAATTTAGCCTTTTATTTTATTTCACCTCTTCAGGATACACACACCACACAAACTCCTGGGCATATCACAATGGGCATGTGACATGTATGAGGAGGACCTAGGTCATAATCTTCCTTTACTATTGATCTCCTACACTTCAGTGGTTCTCAAAGTATGTTCCCCAGAATAGGAGTTACAGCTGGGAACTTGTTAGAAATACAAATTGTCAGGCCACATCACACTAGACCTACAGAATTAGACACTCTGGGAGTGTGCCCTTGCAATCTGTGTTTTAAGGAACCCTCCAGGTGATCCTAATGGGCTAACATTTGAGAATCACTGTTCTATACCATACATGACCAAAACATCTGTCAAATGGCAGTTGCAGCTACTATGAGTCCTGAGCCCAGCAGAATCTCCCTACAATGTCCATTACTTGAGGCCAATAATAAATCAGGATCAACTCAAGTATCCTGGCTGACATGAGATAGGTTTGGGCTTCATATCAGGTTTGTATATCAGATTTGCATACCGTGAGTATAGGTTCTTAAATATTCTTTTCTAATCGGAATTTCCCAAATTAAGGTGCTGATTGGATGTCTTTTCACTTTTCTTTTGTTAAGTTAGAGAGCAATTATCTATCTAGATATGAGTATTCTGTGTTTCATTAATGTCAGTGATTGCAAGGGCTCATTTAATGTCAAAAGTTATCACAAATAAGCACTATTTATCCAATGATCCAAACATCTGGACACCAAACTCACAAAGCTTTGGTGAAAATGCAACCTGATATTACACCATTATGAAAGATCTCAGGGGTGCTGATAGGCTTACTTCACAGCATCCTTATGAAATCCAAATAAATCAATGCATAAGGAAAGCAAACTGTAAAGTTCAAAGCTCTAGTTAGATCTAAAGGTCAGAAAATGTTGACCTGTTGATCAAAAGGAATTGTGTTGTGACTGACAATCTTTTTAAAGTTTTTAAACTAGTTAATATTGCTCTTTTTTAAGTGGAAGATCTCACATTTTAAAAATCAGATTTCTGGCTTCTCTTGAAAATGAGTTGATGTAACAACATAAGACCCACGTTCTCACAAGGCATAAATTAACTGCATCTTAACTGAGAAGTGGCATCTGCTCTCTAGGGACCAATACTTTCCACTCGGTCTGTGTCCGTCATTTACATTGCATGCTGGACCCTGGCCTGTTGAGTTTACAACTCCCGCCCCCTACAAATAACCAATTTTATTATTATTAATACTATCTTCATGCATTGAAAACTCAGGAGTTACTACATTTATCTGATTTCCTAGTATCTATCTAATTTTCTAGTTTGGCAAAAATGTTGTGGTTAATAGAATTCTCCTTTCACTTTGAGTCCACTTTCTCTTTAAAGATGAATGAGTTATAATTTGTTGATCTGTTTATTATAAACAGGAAACTTTTGTGAGTGCTTAATGCATGCTTTCTCTGAACATTTTCCAAGAAACGTCTAAAATAACCATCACAACAAGACCATGAAGTGGGTATGATCATTATCCTCATCTTACAGATGAGGAAACCAATGTATAGTGACATCATATAGATACTAAAGGAAAGGCCAGGACTTGTGCCAGGCCTTCCTGACACCAAAATCCATGCTGGTAACTACTCCATCAGACTATGTGGGGCACTGACAGACCATGGGACCACCATCTCTATACATCAATGTCCATCTGCTGTCTCAGTCAATTTCATACCACAGAATGACCAACTCTTACTGCCAAGCAAGTTCATCAACATCTCCAGAGGGGATCAGTGGCAAAATGTGGAGAGTTCAAAGGACCAACAGCAGTGACCCCAAAGCATTGAGAAGTCCCCAAAGAAATATAGAAACAACTCTACTAGGCCCTGGTTTTCCTTTAAATATTGACAAACTATAACCCACAAGCCCCCTCGCTTAGCTTTTTCTATGACGACTTTTTTTTTTCATGGTAACTGCTCTGTTTCTCAGAGCATTTTAAAGTTTGTCAGAGCAGCTGCTATTCGTCCCAATAGGCTGAAGACTGAAATACTCAGAGACACAAATAAGTAGCAAGGAAGTGTGTGACCTTATGCATGCTGTGTAAGGCCTTTCTTGGCACTCCCAGACACAGCAATGACCCTGAATGGACCCAAAGTGTCACCTATCCACTGGGCAGCTCCATAGACTCAGCCAAGTTGAACCTTTCCTCAGCACCAATGTTCCAGGCAAATGATTTTTTTAGGCCGTAACATGGAAGTTTAGAAGCAGGGTGTCATCTGCATCTCTGAGACAGAAGATAACAGATGTACAGCCAAGATCTTAAATTCTCCATCCTCTGACAGCTGCACACCAATGACACAAGTCCACAAGGGACAAAGGTAGGAACGGTCCCCACAGGAATCACAGTGTCTGTTTCTACAGGGCTTAGGTTTGGGTCTCTAACCTCTCTGAGGGATCCTTGGGAAGCTGGACTGGATAGTATATAAATCATAGCAAGGACTTTTGCCCACACTGGGCAGGTCAGCCTAAAAGGCCTGGATCAAAAGCAGACCGGTGGCTTCCTTGGCTGCTGGCTCCACACTCCAAGCCTGGTATTCAAGGCTGTAAGTTCCCAGGCAAGAAGAGGGGTGGAGATATGAATCCAACGAAAAGCCAACAAGTACTTCTCTGCAAGCCCACAGCACAGCCAGCTTAAGCCAACAACCTATACCCAGGACTGAGTATAGGTTGCATATAGTCTATGCAGGACTGAGAACAAGATCAGGTGAAAGCCATAAACTTGCTAGCTGCTCCCTTGGTGAGAGTTTCAAGAATGAAAGAGACTGAAAGTGAAATCCTAACAAGGGCAGATTCCACAGAGACACATCCGAGCTCACGTCTCTGCTCCCAGCCAGATTTTAGTCTAGCAGGATCTTAGTGGCAGTTTCAGCCCATATCAAAGCACCCTTTCAAGGCTGGATGTACCACTAACATAAATGATATGGTTTGGCTGTGTCCCCACTCAAATCTCATCTTGAATTCCCATGTGTTGTGGGCGGGTCATGGTGGGAGGCAACTGAATCACAGGGACGGGTCTTTCCCGTGCTGTTCTTGTGATAGTCAATCAGTCTCACGAGATCTGGCGGTTTTATAAAGGGGAGTTTCTCTCCACAAACTCTCTTCTCTTGTCTGTCGCCATATGAGATGTGCCTTTCACCTTCTGCCATGATTGTGAGGCCTCCCTAGCCACGTGGAACCGTGAGTCCATTAAACCTCTTTTTCCTTGGGTATGTTTTGATCAGCAAAGTGAAAATGGACTAATACAACAAGGAATTGGGAGTCAGGAGAGACTGGGATTTACTACAACTCTCCCACCTCTACCTGTGTAAGCTTGGTTACCTCTGAATGCTCACCTGTAAAGTGTACAAGATTTGCCCTACACACCTCAGAAAGAAGGTGGCATGTACAAGATTTTCATAAAGTACTGCACAAATGCAAAGATCATCTTTATTATTTCACAGAGTGGGTTCTAATTAAATGACAACATTCCCTAAAGAACAGCATAGGTTAGATTAGCATTTCCTATTTCAGCACATATATAAACATACTCATGCTGGTCCCTGGTGTAGCCTGAGGCCTTGTCCATGTGGTTCGTAGGAGTCTCACCCAAGACAATCTCTATAATGTTTAATTATTTTCACTCATGCCCAAGGAAAACTATCTTACTCTCTGATGTGCAGACATAACAGCACCCTCCCCCAAGGCTGATTTCCACTGAGACACAACAGCTTCTTCCCCATGGGAATGTTACTCGTTCCATTACATTTTATGTTGGGTGTTTCTATGCACTGAATCCAGGCTTGAAAGACTCTCAAAAGGAGGTGGGCCTCCTGGCTTGTCTCAAGCTTTCCCAGTGCAATGGAATCAGACTGCTGCTCCCTCCTGGGCTTACATCCAGGCTGCTGAGACCACCTGCACAGTGTGCTCATGGGAGAAGTATAAGACGCTGTTGCCATCTTGGGTGGCAGCTCAGGGCAGCAGTCAAAGCAATCAACGGTCTGCTGTGGGCAGTGTTCAAATCCTGGCTTCAATATTCTCAGTTTAATGTCAGGCCAGTTCTAGAACCCCCTTGCTTATAAAATATGAGTAATATTGTAGTGCCTACCTCATAAGCTTGTGATTAGGATTCAGTGAGATATGTTGAAAAGCACTTCAGTGTTTATTCTGAGTTTGTGTCTTTAGCTACTGACTTAACTTCTTCATGCTTTTGCCTTTCTCTTTCTCACACTAAATGTTCTAAATAAACAATAATCAAATAACAAATAAACAAATGCCTCCTGATAATTGGGAAGGTATGATGTTATTTTATATATTTTTTTACCCAATTTCAGGACTTACTCAAATGTCTTCTTTTTGGGGAATTGTTTCACAGCTCTGAGATTGGTTTACATGTTCCTCCTGGGTGCTCATTTTCATAGTATTCGTGGCACTGGATGGTAACTGCTTACGTTCTTTTCTATTTCTTCCATTAGACTATAAATAATGTTAGGTGAAAAAAAGTACTTCACACGGTGCCTTACTGAATGAACAACACTCAATAAATGGCAATTGTGGTTATTATTCCCTGGCATTACCATTCTCATTCATGCTGTTGCAGAGGCCTTTACCATGTGCTAAATGTAAAGTATGGGGAATATCCCTCCAGACGAGAGAAGCATGTGAGCATAGAGACAGTCGTCAAAGATGGCCTTGCTCTTCTTTTGGCAGAAAACAAGATAAGTCATCTTTTCTCATTGATTAGTTCCTGGACCCAAATAGAAGATTCCATTAAAGCACTGTAGTTTCTAATTTTATTTAATTCAGTTTTGTGTGTTGGGGAGATATTCTACAGATGTTCATGTGACAAACAGCTTAAGTCTTAGGACTTCTGTCCTTCAAGAAATTATGTGCAAAGGATGAAATAAAGGTTTCAGCCTCTGGCAGCTGAAACTTGGGGATACCAAGTTTTCAATGTTTCTAATACCTTCCCAGACGAGGCAATCTGTAAATACCTACTGCACAAATGGATGAATGAATCCTCAAATCATATCTCTGCCTCTGTCTAAGGCAGTTAGAGAAAGTGAAGTTGGGCAGGGCCCTGACTTTCAGTCAGTTGAAGGATAAAAAAGCTGTTTAGGTCGAGCACAGTGGCTCATGCCCTTAATCTCAGTGCTTTGGGAGGCCGAGGTGAGAGAATCACTTGAGACCAGGAGTTCAAGACCAGCCTGGGCAACATGGTGAAACTCCATCTCTACAAAAAAATTTAAAAATTAGCCAGGCATTGTGGGACATGCCTGTAATCCCAGCTACTGGAGAGGCCAAGGCAGGAGGATGCTTTCAGGATGCAGCGAGTCATGATGGCAGTACTCCAGCCTGGGTGATAGAGACTCTGTCTTAAAAAAAAAAAACCATTGATACTTATTCCACTTTAGAGATGTTGCTTCTGACCCCCCATAGGACAAGATAGCAAGATAGACAGAAACTAAGGGCTTTATTCAACGCCATCCAATGGCAGCTGCCTGCCAGGTGCTTTACCTCCATCCTAACTAAGCCTTACAACCAGCCCAGGAGGTAGAACTCATGAGCCCATTCTACAGATGAAGTAACTGAGACCCAGACTAAAGACTGCTCAAGGCCCTGCAGGCTGGAATCCCATTCGATCTGCTCTGCCTCTGAGAGAGAAGCCCAAGTAGGTGAAGATGTGAGGACCTATTCTCTTCTACCCTCATGTCTCCAGAGAGACTTCAGGTGTGCTAGGTTCTAGGGGCAGGCTTGTGAGCTCCTCAGAGTCCTGAGAACTCCAAGAAGGTGGTGAGAGAGTCAGGATTTGCAGAATTCAGGGAGCGAGCACTAGGCCAAAGCACAGCATAAAACCATTTACCTGTGTGGCCATAAGTCCCCCCACCCAACTCCCTCTGTCTCTTAATTCTCTCTCTCTCTCTCTCTCTCTCTCTCTCTGTCACACACACACACACACACACACACACACACACTTAGCAAATCTGTCCTGACAACATCATACAGTCATCCCTTAGTACCCTCGAGGAACTGGTTTCAGGACCCTCCCTTGGAAACCAAAATCAAAGGATGCTCAAGTCCCTGATAGAAAATAGCATAGTATTTGCATATAACCTACTCACAATCTTCCATATACATTAATCATTTCCAGATTACTTATAATACCTAACACAATGTAAATGTGATGTAAACAGTTGATTATACTGTATTGTTTAGGGAATGATGACAAGAAACAGTCTGTACATGGTGGGTACAGACTCAGCTATTCATTATTCTTTTTCCAATAGTTTCAATCCAAGGTTGGCTGAAGGCATGGATATGGAACCCACAGAGAGGGAGGGCAGACGATATAGGTGCACATTCATGAGAATAATCAACAGCTCCCCAGATACACAGGACAAACTCAATTCTTCAATAACTGAAGAGGCACGAGTGAGTATTTGTGTGTATTCTTATACACTCAAGAGAATTCCTAAAGATTTGCCTAGATCGTTCTTGAAAATCCATTTGGCCTCTACTGAGATTACTCAACCGCGCTTGGAAGGGGGTGGCCCCAGTGTTAGCAGCTACCGGCCCCATGTTTGGAAAGCAAGTCCTTTCATGGAGTTCAGCTGTTCCTCAGGCATCCAGTAAAGCTGGTTGTGCAAAGGCAGAAAATGTGACAACTGTTGGAAATCTTCAGCAGCGGCCAATGGGAGCAGCCACTGCATCAACAGCTAAAGCAGGTTATTATCCAGTTCACACAAAACACCCACCAACTACATGGCACCATTAACTCAATATCACCATTCTTATCAAGTTCATGACACTCTGGCCACACTGCCTTGCCACCAACTTTAGAAACCACAAATAACTTCACAAACCATCAAAATACACATGCACAGGGGAAAAGAGAAAGGAAAAAAACAGCCTTCCTGAGTTCAGAGCACCACATTCAAAGATTACCTAATAGGCAAACCATGGCATTTCAACATTGCCAACAGATATCGCTCTCACTTCAGCGGTGAAGTCTCCAAGACACTTCAGATTTGAGGCGTTTGAGAAAGAGGGTCTCTGAGCCATGGAGACCACATCAAATGCTTCCAAAAAAAGAAGGGACTGTGTGCATTTTCCCAATGAAGAATCTGTCCAAAAAAGGCTCTGGAAAACACTTTAATATACTTCACTTCCAAAACATTACACACTGTTTCTCCAACAAATTTACATGTGTTTCCAGAGAACTTCTGAACTGAAAAATATATATATATATTTAGGTGGAAGAATGTCTGGAGATTCTTTTATGCCAATATGTTAACAGACCTTCTTTTTTAATTGTTACTATTTCATATGGCAGCAGTAATCATTCCCTCATCCTCAAAGGAAATATATAATCCAGCTGTGGTGGCTCCAGTAAAAATACCACATCTGTGGATCATTGGCAATACTGTGTTAAGATTGCTCAAATCTAGGCAGTCTCAGAGAGTTCTTTTTTTAAACCCAAGATGCACATGGGTACACTTTTCCGAAAGTGCCTACGAACTTTGCCAAACTGGCTGCTCCTTTGTACACTGAAAATAGGTTTTCAGATACTCCACACCCCTAGGAGAAGGACGCTCTCATGGAATATTATAACCACGACCCAGTTGTAAGAAGTCCCCAGACCTCCTCCAGGGTGGTGGCTTGCGCCAGTGCCCTTGTCAATATCAAACAGAGAAGGGAAAACTAATATTCCCAGTTTCTGGGAGGAGGTCCTACCGCGTGGCTGGCTGAGTGGCTGACTCCTGGTTTTCCACTTAACAGAAGGACGGCTTCTGCAGAGAGGATGGCAGCCACCGTTCAGGTCACCCTTCTCCTGATTCTCCAGGGTATAAAGTCAACGTATGCCTGAGCACTGGGTGATAATATTCCTCGAGTTGTCCCCCCACCCCAAGCCTCTGTTTAATCCTTCCCCAAAGCCCAGCAGCAAGCATCTTATTTCTAAGCTAATCTTCCACATTCAGATCCCCAGTCCAAAGCGTGCCCTGGGGGTTTCCATCTACAGACACAGAAAAGAAAAGGCAGCCTAGCTGAGCCCTGACAGAGTTTTAGTCCCCGCAACACATGCCCTGCGGCTACTGTGCTGGCATGCCGCTCTCCCCCAAACCCTCCGGGTCCCCTTCCATCCCAGACAATAGAGCAAAAAAAATAAAATGAAAGTGGACTTACTGCTATAGCTTGCAGCCTTTCCTTGTGCAACTCCGCCTCTGCCATCCTGGAGAAGGGCACACAGGCAGGGGAAAGAGGAAAGAAAAAACACACGCTGTAGTCACCCAAGGAAACTGATGGGCACCCCGAGGGGCTTTGCTAGAACCCGGGGGAACGCCGAGGGGCGGCTGGGGATCCGTTCTGGGGGCGGCGGGCAGAGCTGTGCGCACGGCGGGCTCGCCCCGGCTCAGCCTCTGGCCTCCGCCCGCCGGGCCGCCTGGCTGCGCCCCAGCGCCGCCGCTCACTGCATCTCCCGGTCGCCGCCGCCCGCGCCAGCAGAGGACGTGGGACGCGGGCAGCCGCCGAGAGGGCGCGCTCGCCCCGCGCTCGTTCTCGGCCCTGACGTCTCTGCTCCTCGCTCCGCCCCTGGAGTGTGGGGGACCCGAGGCCGCGGTCCAGGGCGGCTCCGGGCGATCGCTGCTGCGGGTCTCCCAGGCGCAGACCGACGGCGCGCGAGCGAGTGGGCCCCTGGGGCAGGGGCGCACGGCTGGCGTGGCGCGTCCAGGTGGACACACTCTTGCTGGGGCGGAGGCACAGCGCAGTGGCGCCTCCAGGCCGCAGATGCCAGTAGAGAGGGGCGTCTGACCGAATGTGGGACCCGAGCACGTGCCGTTACGTGGTGGCTGAGGCCACCGAGTGTTGAGGGCGCCTTCTAGCTCACGCCAGACGCCTGGGCTCCACGTGGGGACATTTACAATTGAGAAGGGCTGCCTTGCCCACGTGGCCCACATGCTTAAGATGACCAAGAACATCAAGTCGGCGGAGGGTAGAGTATACCTCCAGAGAGGTCACCATTCTGGTGAGGAGAAACGTGGCCTTAAAAGAAGCCAGGAGTTTGTAGTCCTGGGTGCTAGGCTAGGCTTTCACATTTTATTAGCTGTGAAATCTCCAGCAACTTACTTAACCACTATGAACCTCAGTTTCCTCATCTGAAAAAAAATGGAGGATCACAAGGGTTACCTCACGCAAGTGTCATTAGAAATGAATGAGAAAAAGTAAGCAAAGGTGCTTTGTAAAGGGTATCACATACATCTGCTCTTATTATCCTGTGACATTCTGGATTGAAATCCTTTCAGGGTCTTCTGTTCACTGCATCTGAAAGGAAAAGTAAGATCTACTTGCTAAAATACTTCACCTATTCTTTACTAAAACAGGATACCATGTGGTACTAAAGTGAGTCTTTTGTGACGGGTCCTGGACTGGATGTGAGAAGTGGATCAGGCCCAGTCCAAAAGGAGATTAATGCCAAAGACAAACAAAATGCCTCTCAACATTAAGGCGGGACCTGCTAGAATTCCCAACATTCCTAGGCAAACTTTTCTTCATGAAATGAAATAAACACTGATTTGGCCTCTACATCCACAATGATTCTATGAATGCAGGATTTAAAAGCGTATTAAAAGATATACACATCAGGCCAGGTGTAATGGCTCACACCTGTAATCCCAGCACTTTGGGAGTTCAAGGTGGGTGGATCACCTAAGGTCAGGAGTTTGAGACTAGCCTGGCCAACATGGTGAAACCCTGTCTCTACTAAAAGTATAAAAAATTAGCCAGGCATGGTGGTGGGCACCTATAATCCCAGCTACTCAGGAGGCTGAGGCAGGAGAATCGCTTGAGCCCACGAGGCGGAGGTTGCAGTGAGCCAAGATTGCACCACTGTACTCCAGCCTGGGAAACAAGAGCAAAACGCTGTCTAAAAGAAAGAGAGAGAGAGAGAGAGAGAGAGAGAGAGAGAGAGAGAGAGAGAGAGAGAGAGAGAGAGAGAGAGAGAGAGAGAGAGAGAAGGAAGGAAAGAAATAAAGAAGGAGAGAGAAAGAGAGAGAGAGAAAGAAAAGAGAGAGAGAGAAGGAAGGAAAGAAAGAAGGAAAGAGAGAAAGAAAGAAAAAGAAAGAAAGAAAGAAAGAAAGAAAGAAAGAAAGAAAGAAAGAAAGAAAGAAGATATGCACATCAAATTTTCCAAAATTACCTGTTTCCTGAGTAAATTCTTCCATTTCAACTAAATTGGCCTTTCAATTTTCAGAGGTTCACCTGTCACTGATGAACAATTACTCCTCTGACCAAAGATAGAAGTACTCACCAACATCGTTTACTGATGGATTGTTTTCCCATCTTTTTCATAACAAGTGTAGGTGGAACTGTTTGTTTCATAAATCCAAGCCAGTGCCAGATTCTACATCCCACTCCAATATATCAGAAACGTCTACATTCTGGCTAAGACCCATCCCTTTCTTCAAATGCATCCTTTTTTTCATTTCCAGCACAAGCCCCAGCAGGACAAGTTATTTAAAGGGAGTTTGCTTACAAATAAACAAAGCTGTTATTGCTTCACTCTGCTGAAGCAATAACAGCTCATTTCTTACCTTGTAGAGAATACCAAGATGAGGGAAATGAGACCAGAGAGGTTGAATGGCTCAGCTACAGATATAGAGCTGAGATTTAAACTCAGATCACACTCACCAGAGCCCATGCTCTTAACCACTAAGTGCCAGGGTTGGCCAATGATATGGAGATGTGGGCAGGCCCCAGGAATAAACCAGAAATGAACCAGAAATGGTCCTTCTACTCCCAGCTATTTAGATATTTAAAAGATATGATTAAGCACAACAATAAGAATGTACTTACTGTCATCAAGCCATATGCTTAAAAGTGGTGAAAATGGTAAATTTTAAGTTTTGTATATTTAACTGCAATAAATTTTTAAAAGAAGTGATGGGATGGAAAGGTGGAGAAGGAAAAGGGCCTGGGCACCCTTTGTAAGTGATCAGTTGGAAAGATCTGAACTCTGAATAGAAGACTCAGGGTTAGGGACATACATCCAAATGTCATCTACTTTGCAATTACAACTAAAGAAATGAGAACAGCCTGGATGAGAAAACAGAGCAAGAAGAGGAGAGAGCCCAGAAAGAAAGACTGATAAAGCATCAGCTGAGAAGTAGAAGGAAAAATCCACAGGGATTTGCACCAAAAGCCACAAAGAAGGAAAGAGGTTTTCAACAGGGCCATATGCTTCTGAAAGGTCGTGGGGGGTGCAGATAAAGAAGAGGCCACTGGATGGCTGTCAGGAGGCCATGAGTGACTTGTGTCTGGAAGGTGAGCTTGGAAGCACTTACAAGAGTTGAGGAATGACTGCTACCAAGTGAATGTTGAAAATAAAACAAACAAAAAGAGTTGAGGGACGAGTGAGAGGTCAGAAAGAAGCATCCATGAGTACAGCTTGCTTCTTTCAGCTCTTCGGATATGAAAGATGTAGGTGGAGAACAGGAACATGGCCTATGGGAGGCAGGGTCTAGTTGAGAGGGTTTTTAGGTCAGGCAAGACTTGGATGTTTGGGGGTCAAGGCAAATTAGACAACAGGGAAATGAGGCCAAAGACACAGTCAAAAAGAAGGTGGATATTAGGCAAAATCTCTGATTAGTTGAGAGGACATCTAGATGAGCATCACATTAGCCACTTAGCTTTGGGAAGAAGGAAGAACAAAGCAGGGCAGGAGGATGAGATGGATAAAGACAAGAAGAAAGTTTGAGCTGAAGTCTCTGGAGAGAGGCTAAGTGGATAAAGACAAGAAGAAAGTTTGAGCTGAAGTCTATGGAGAGAGGCTAAGTGAGTTTGCATCAGATGGCCTGGTGTTCCCAGTTGAACAAAGGGTCATTGATTAAGACTGATGGCGTGAGGTTGGGGCTTCAGAAAAATAGAATTTGTTTGTAAAGAAGCTGTGGGAGATGAGAAAGACTAAAACATGGTTCCCAACCAGAAATGTGCATCAGAATCTCCTGAAGACCTGTACAGCATTAAATTTCTATGGGGTGAGGTGGGGGTTAGAGATGGGTTTAGAACCTTTGTACTAATTTAATTTAATTTACTAAGAATAGACTAAAGACTCATGACCAATTGTGTGTACTTCCTAAGTGGTTTTTAACTGCCCGGAGACCCACAATAAAAACAAGGTTGTGTTTATTCAGTGTTGAGGATTATCAAAGCAGGTATGGCCAAAAGCCACAGAAGAGAGGAAATTCAAAATGCTTTTGGCTAGGTAGGAAGTGTAACAGACTCATTCATATATACATTTTTTGTGGGGGGGTACTGGTCAACTCGTGAACTCCTTCCCGTCTTTGGGGAATTCCCATATTACAAGCCATAGTGAGGGGCAGAGCCACGTCCTGCCATAGAAGCTGGGAGGTATCAGATACTTGTTCCGCAGATCCCCTTGAAGCCATGGCATGGCATGCAATCTGCGCTCGGTCAGGCCTGTGCACCTGCCAAGAATCTTAGAGACACAGCATTTTAAGAATTCCTTTAGGCTAGTAGCTCACCTTTGGTTGTACCCGTTGCCCAAGCTTCTTTCTTTGGACGTCCCATCTCTTCTGTGATCTAGTACAATTTCATTTCATTCTTTTTCTGCTCCTATTAACTAGAATCTATTTCTGTTGCTTGGGACCAAGAACCCTAAGTGAAACAGCAAGGTACATGAAATAAATGCCTGATGGTTGGCCAAGGAGCAGAGGGAAAATCTTTCCTCCTCTTCCGGCACTTCTCCTTTCAACTCTCTAAATTTTCGTATTTTAAAATCTTTGAACCCATTATGAACACAGACATTTACAACCCAAACTATGCCATTTCTTTAATAAACCTATAAGACATTAGGCCATGGCCTGATATTAAGGAAAAAAAATCATAGTCTAGTGTCACAACCATATTGGTGACTATTTGCCCTCCAAACATTTAAAATCCGGAAATATACATCACAATGATGTATAATGTATGTAACAAATTACTAGTTCTTGCTGAGTCATTAAATTGTGTTGCATAAGCACCATCTGTACAGTTTAATGGTTTTTATGATAGATGTTTCATTGCAAAGCATTATTTAAAAAAAAAAGGATACAGAATGCTAGATATGCAAAATAGATGTTTTGTTAATAAAAATTTCAGAATCTATTTTAGAACATGAATCCTTTGAGAATCACAAACGATCACAGCCAATTCGGGGGGAAAGCAAGAGCTCTGTATCCCACAAGGGAAATGACTTGAGCAGGAGCTAAGAGTGTGACATTTCCCAGAAACCTGAAGCTTCCCTTTGACAAAAGGAATTTTGAAAGGAATGCCAGGATCTCCTCACATGTTTATATTTGTATTAGTTCTCTTTTGCCTGGGATCCTTTGAAAAAGTAGTCATTTAAAACATATGTGATAGCTGCACAGAATCAAAAGAAGGAGGATGTTGCCTGTGGTCTTCTTGGCTCCTGTGGTTGTTAGCTCTTTGGGAAAGTTGATGGGATTTCAAGTATATGCTATTTTTCTCCATGCGATCCAAATGATAGATTCATATAGGGAGTCCCCATGGAGCAAGAAGACAGAGAAAGAAGTCAGAAACAGCATCAGTGTGAAAAATAAACTAGGCTGGATGCTGCTTAAGATATATATTGACAAATGTCTTTACATAGCAGATTGAAAATGAGCAATTGGAAATCTGGCTGAAAGTGAGTATTAGTATTTCACTGTGATGGCTTCCTTTTCCCTTGGTTAGCTTTGGCAATGACAGTTGATCAACATGAGTCCCTAGAAGAAACTGGATGAGTAAGGGGAGTGTATGGGAATTAATCAGAGCTGAATGGTTAGAGGACATTCTACATTTACTTTGCTGTGATACTTTGGACAAATCACATAATAGATCAGAATCACAGTTTCCTTAGATTAAGATGGAAATGAAAATATGTGATGTCCAGTGGCATCATAGCTGATGAGTTTAAACATTGTGTTATTCAGATGTTGGTCCCGAGTAGTAGTCTTGTTAATGATAAAAGTTTTGAAAAGTGGGATTAGGAAGTAGGAGGTAGACATGACACAGAAAAAGACATGAACTCTAAGGATGACTTGGAATCTCAGCCCTCTCATAGAGATGTTGTAATAAATAAGGATAACAGATACAAAAGCCTTGTGATTGGCCATGGTAGGTGCTCTGGAAATGGTAGGTCTCAATCACTCAACCCAATTATTGCTTCATTAAAAATGCCATAG
The DNA here is from genome assembly GCA_004027715.1 of Plecturocebus donacophilus. Classification (NCBI taxonomy): domain Eukaryota; kingdom Metazoa; phylum Chordata; class Mammalia; order Primates; family Pitheciidae; genus Plecturocebus; species Plecturocebus donacophilus. The sequence continues at coordinate 55,516 of PVKP010009095.1, forward strand.
ACCAAGTTAAGTGAATGACTTGATTTTATACACGCTTTTATGTAGACTTTTTTAAAAAGAGGTGAGCTATCAGTATTCTTAAAATTCTTTCCATTATAAGGTACTTCTTATTTTCCAACTTTTAAAAAAGAGGATTCTGTCCTATGTAATTTATTATCTAGAAACATCTTTACTAGACTCTGCTTTTAATGATTCTTAGACATCTGCAGTCTTATCTTTTAGAGTGGGTCAATCTAACAATTATAAATAAGAAGGAATATTTTTAAAAATTTAAGAGGAGATAGATTAAGTCCTAGGAAAATATAGAAAGAACAGCTTAATTTTTGAGTATTAAGAAGACAGCTTCATGCCTACATATTGAAGGTGCTCTGTGGCAGAAGCAATTCTAGGTTTGGTTATAAATTAGCTACCACCTAGAAAGTCTTTGAGAAGGCCAGGTTCTACCCCAGCCTCGTTATCTGATGCCAGTAGACACAGTCGGGTCACTGGCTTCTCAGAGAGCTTAGAGGCCAGTCTAGTTTACCTTAGCACAATGACCACGATGTGCCCCGTCAGCTTGGAATCCCTTTCTGTAGTGCGGCCATCAACACTTTCATTGTTAACCATGTTTCAATAATGCTATGTACATTCTGCAAGTCAGCACTGCTGACAAGAGAGAAATTTCCTGCGGGGTTGGCAGTGGAGGGATGGTGGCCTGCCCACTAAATCCTGTCCACCCTGCTGGCTGGGCAGTGAATAATGATACTGGGAAAGCCTAGCTTCAGCACCCACCACCTACGGATGCTGTGCCTGCCCGACTCCTTCTGTAATGACAGAGGTCTCAACTGCCTGCCCACCCCTGGCCCACCCTCCATATATTGGCAAAACGGACTCTGACTCCCTCTGAGCCTGTCTCACTGAGAAGTAGCGAGCCAGTCTCAAAAATTGCTCATTACTAATGTGCGACCCTCCCAGCCAGGGTCTCGTGGACAAATTGCCTTTTCCCAAAGCAGCTCATGGTAGAGGGGAATGAACATAAGACAAAGTATCAATCCTAGGTCCTAATCCTAACTCTGCCACTTACTGTGTGACTTCATACAAGTCACTTGCCTGCTCTGAACTGAGGTTCTCTATTTGTAATATGGGAATAGATTTTCCATTTGTAAACTGGGAACAGGGTTAGTTAACGATCCCCGTAAGAGTCTTATAAGATTAAGGTTTATGAATGAGAAAGTGCTTTGAGGACTACAAACTCTCTGAGAGTGAAGAACTACAGTGAAATAAAATACTTCAAAATTAGGGCTTAGGTACATGCTGACTGGTTGGTGGGAAGATGTTTAGAAGACTTTGCAGGCCAAGTGTGGTGACTCATGCCAGCAATCCCAGCACTTTGGGAGGCTGAAGTGGGAGGATAGCTTGAGACCAGGAATTTAAGACTAGCCTGGTCAACATAGCAAGACCCCATATCTACAAAAAAAATTTGAATTAGCCAGGCATGGCAGCACATGGTTGTAGTCCCACCTACTCTGGAGGATGAGGCAGGAAGATCGCTTAAGCCCAGAAGGTCGAGGCTGCAGTGAGTCATGATCATGCCAATGCACTCCATCCAGCCTGGATGACAGAATGAAAACCACATCTCAAAAAAAAAAAAAAACAAAAAAAACATACATTGCAGCATTCTATAACCACTGCAGTCTCAGTGAACTAGGAGAAAAGGCTGTGCTAACACATAAGATAAAATATGCTTCCAAGGTTTTGGATAGGTTTCTAAGATAATCAAGCCAGTAAATGAAAATGCCAGCACCACCTACGGCTCTCATTCACTCCATGATGTTTCTCAGTCTCTCCAGTGATTTCTCCTTTATGGAGTCCGAAGACCAACAGCCCTGCATTCTGATCTACTTATTTAATTAGCTTAAATACATGCAGAAAAGGGTGTAGCCGTCTGAGGATGGGAGAAACAGATAAGCAGAAGAGAAGGAAACAGAAAAACTTGGATCATTTGTCAGTTGTGTGTGTGTGCCAAATGTATATTTGAATGCTGTTGGGTCTGTGTTTACTTTAATGTGTTCTTCTTTCTGCATTCATTCAGAGCTAAATTTATCCCACTAGAGGAGAAGGCATGCTTGGGGAGGTGGGGGTGGAAAAAGAGCAGACACAAAGGCGGCTGCTTGACTGGGAGCCAGGAGCCTTGTGGAGTTCCCTGGAAGAAGACGGTGGGAGCCAGCACATGGAAGGCAGCCACTCCAGAGGCTCTGTGAGGACCCTGTGCAGACTTGACAAGGGAAGGTGCTTCCACAGGAACATCTGCACCCTTTGCTTTTGAGAAGGGAAAGAGCAGGAACAAGACTTTAGCTTTTGTAAATTAGAGAAAGCAGTTCCATAACTCCCATGAGCTCCCAAATCTGGCCCAACCCTTCAGAAAATAAAGACTCCACAGCTCTCTGGGCATCCCCAAGGAAAACAGTGTCTGTCTCCATGGAAAGAAGAAGGGCAACTGGCAGGGCCACTTCTGCTGCAAAGCTGATCTTGCTTTCTATTGAGGTGTCATGCCAGTTGTTTATCTGCTGGAATAATGCCTCTGGGGTGGGATCGGAGGAGAGGGAGGTTGTTGCACTCCACCTTCTGTGTTGGATTAAGTACTGTGCCCCTATAACTGGAGGTAGGATCGTTAATGCTCCCCGGGCTGCGACCCAGGTGCCTCCTGTTGGTCCGTCATGATTTCCTTTCTTCTTACTCAGTTACCATCTTTCCTCCTCTAATTCCTTGCTTCTCACTCACCCCGAAGTGAGCCCTTCTAATACTATCTTCTGCCCGTGGACAAGTCATTGAAATTGAGATAGCTTTTCTTGTGATCAGAGAGTTCTCTGTTAGAATCGAAGATCTTCCTGTAGAACAGGTAGTCAATTTCCATCTAGGACTCTGTCCATCATGAAACTTCCCTCCACTGATTTGGGGAAAGAGAGATTTTTAGGATTCTGGGATGATTCTCCTTTGTTTTAGACTCAGATAAGTCACCACAGCATCTTGCCAGAGCTTTACCCTGTATTTGGCGTCTAGTACCCTCTACTCCTCCCCAGAGAACTTGACACCTTCTTCATCTGTTCGTCCCATTCCAAATTTGGTGCTTTCTCATACCATGAGCTATGCTTGGAATGCAGCCTCCCCCTCCTTCTTCTAACTTTCCAAGTCTCTTCTTGTTAACTTCACAGAGTTCCAGAAATCCCACCCCCTCTGGGTATGCCTGTCAGTCCCTTTGGGAAGGAAAAGTGGTTATCCCTCCTAATTCCAAACATAGTGTGACTTGCAAATTGAATGCTCAACTTGTCACTCTTTCAGTAAATTTTAAAAATTATAAAGTCATAGCCTCGAAGGAGCTCTTGTCAGATTAATTGGTGTCCCATAAGCCACCATGATCATTGTTTGCATGTGATGAAGCTACTTAAGTTGGTAGGAAGCATAGATTGGACAAACCTGACTTTATCTTCCAGTTCTTAACACTTAATGACCTGGAGAAATTTACTTGACTTCTCTGAGCTTAAGTTACTCTGTAAAATGGGAAAGACAATAGTATTCATTCCATTTCATAAGATTTTTGTGACAATCAAATGAGATAATGTATATAAAGCTCCTGGCATATTACAGACACTTAATCAATTCTATTTTCTAAGTATGAGCATAATCTTATTTATCTGTTGACACCTATATCCCTCTGGATGTGTTTCTACATGCCCATGTTCCAGTAAAAACTCCTGAGTGGCTTGTTCAGTCCACTACCAGTTGTGCCTAAGTATACTCAAGATGGCCCTTCGGACTAGATCAGCATTTGCTCATGAATATTCTTGACTGGTTGCTAACCTGGTCATTGCCTCTTACCTGAAAAATTTGCAATCCAGGGTCTTTTGATGCTGTTCAAATCTTTTTGTAACATTTTGACTATGCCAAATTCTGCATTTATTATGAAAGGTGAAAGACAGAAGTGCAAAGTGTACTAGTGTGGTGTTTTTGCTACCATCTAGAACAGTGATTCTAAGCTTTAGGGGAGAAGAATTCACATAATCCATTTGAGAATCTGATAAGAACTATGGACTCCTTCTCAGAGCAGGGTGCATGCATATAGCATTTTATGTATAGTTTCTGGGGTTTCAGGAATTCCTTGAGTTCTTCCAGGAACATTCCCAGAAGGCTCATGGACTACTGGTTTGGAAAAAAAAAAGTCTCCTCTGGTTCTTAGAATACCAGAGCAACTGAGAAGAAAAAGAGAAAGTGGGTTTATCTCCAAAGACCCAGGAATCTCCCTTTGGGTATGAATGAAATTGCACAGGAAGTCTGGGCAACTCCTGCCCAGCCCGAGGGCCCCTCCAACCTAGCCAACCATTGGCTGTCTGAGATCTGAGAGCTGCCTGAGCTCTGACAGCTGCCTTTCCCTAGTTTCTGCTCCCAGTTGATGGCAGACAAATGACAGTGAATCTCCTCTCTGGGCTTGGGTTACTGCCACTGTCTTTCTCCCAACCAAAGCTTCCTCTGACTCCATGTCTACCCAGCCTTTAGTTCTTCTAAGAAGAGTCTTCACCCAATCTCCCCCAGAAGGTACCTCTTCTGCATCTACATACAGTAGTTATCCTTTCAATCTATTCTTGCCTCCCAGGATAAGCGTGAAACTGCTTTCTATTCTAGGTGGAAACAAAAACTAAAATAGATTTCAGGACCCCAAGTTGCAAACTCATTGAAATAAAACATAGCACAGTGTTGAAACAGAATAAGAAAACAGTTTGTATACATCACCCTCAAACAGGGTTAAGTCCACCTCACCAGGCACCTTCACAAATATCCTCCAATACTCAAAATCCACTTTCTGAAGGCCTGTCTGGCTTCCCCACACCCCCAACCACTGTTGGGTGAAGTCACTTTACTTCCAATTTGGAAGTTCCAGCCAGCATCTGAGCTTGATCCAAAACTATTGGACTCTGTGGTTTCCAAGGAAAACAGTCTGTCGCTGATTTAAAGATACTGTCAGGTTGGTGCAAGCCAAAACAAATGGAGCAGGCTTTTCATTAATAAGGAGGAAGCAGCCCTTCCAAGGTGGCGACCTAATGAAGCAAGCGACACATTTGGGCATCAGGTTTCAGAACCCAGCACCAGACAGACTCAAGATTTCACACTTGCCCTCTGAGCCAATAAAACCCTAAACTTGATAATCCTGCGATTTAAAAAAACATTGTGACAGCCCCAGCCCACAGAGAAAACGTTTATTTGGTAAGAATATGACGACTGGTGGCAAAAAAAAATGGGCAAAGATACACTTTTGCCATTTTACTTTCATAGAAGTAAAAACTAGTATTTCTATGAGTTCTGATAAGGCAGAAACAAACCAATGCAAGTAAAAACTTGAAAATGTCCAACAGTCTTTTTAAATTAAATAAAGGTACGAATTGAGGATTGAGAGAATAGTCTTGAATTTAGGTTGTTTTTAAATTTATTTATTTTTTATAAATAGAAATGGGGTCTCACTGTGTTACCCAGGCTGGTCTCAAACTCCTAGGTGCAGGGTATCCTCCCAACTCAGCCTCCTGAAGTGGTGGGATTACAGGCGTGAGCCACCATGCCTGGACTATTTTTAAATTTAATAAACACTTACGTGGTGCTGACTGTATTACCGAATTCATTCAAAGTGCTTTATACATATTAACTAATGTAATCCTCCTATCAGCCTATGAGGAAGCCTATGAGCACTATTATTATCCCTATTTTACAGATGAGGAAACTGAGGCCTAGAGAGCTAGCTTCCAGTCACACAGCTTCTAAGTGGCAGACATAATAATATCAAGTGATAAGCTTATTGTTTGGAGTACTTGACTACATGGGACTATTTAAGCGTCAGCAACAGTTAGCTGTATTATTTAAAAGATTGTATATTTCAAAATAGCTAAAAGAGAGAACTTGAAAGGTTCCCAACACATAAAAATCACAAAAGCTTGAGGTGCTGGGTACCCCACATATCCTAACTTAATCATTACACATTTTATGCATGTAACAAAATATCACATATACCCCAGAAATATGTACAAATATTATGTATCAACAAAAATATGCATTTGAAAGAGATTAAAGGAATACTGTTTATTAAGTACTTGGAATATCACCCTCCCTAAGGAATAAGGCCTCAGATAACAAACATTGAAAGGACAGTCAACTGAGCTCACCTCTCCCAACATTTTCTCCTTCCTTCCTTTCTTCTCCCTCCTTTCTTCCCGCCTGCCTGCTTTACTCCTTCCTGCCCTCCTACCTTCCTTTCTCCTTCCTTTCTGCCTCCCTTCCTTCCTCCCTCCTTCTCTTCTTTCCTTCCTTTTCTCTTTCTTTCCTTCCTTCTTACCTTTCTTCCTGCCTGTCTTCCCTCTATTCCTCCCTTCCTCCTTCCTTCCCTCTTTTTCTTTCCTTCCTTTCTTCCTGCCTGCCTTTGCTCCATTCCTCCTTCCTTTTCTCCCTGTCTCCCTCTTTTCCTTCCATCCCTCCTTCCCTCCTTCCATCTTGCCACATGTATTGGCCCACACTTTGAACCAGGCATTGTCCTATGTGCTAGAGATCAGCTGCCTTTTTCCCACCTAGAATCCAGGGAAGGGAGAGAGATATCAAGAGTAGAGAAGTGCGCACTGTACCCTCGGCATGCTCTGAAGCAAGCCAACACTAAGGAGAGAGAGTGGCATTGGGGTAATGGTTTAGGTATGGGAGAAGGAGGTGACAGAGGACCCTGAGTGGAGCCAGTGATGGAGTCTTGCTGGGTCAGAGGGAACAAGGGAGGGGTACAAGGGGAGGAGACCAGAGAGTGACCCCAACAGATCTTGGCCTTTGGAGGGGTTAAGCAAACCGCAAAGTGATGTATTTACATTTTAAAAGGTCACTCTGACTGCCTGGGATGAGGCGGGGAAGAAGACGTGAGCAGGGAAACCAGCAGGATCTGGCAAGATCAAGGGAGAGACCCACAGAATGGTGTCATAGAAGTAGACAGAGCAACGACCCCCAAAATGCCCATGCCCTGGTCCCCAAAGATGCCTACACCCTAATCCCTGGAACCTGTGCATACATCATCTTCAATGGCAAAAGGGACTCTGAGGAAGTGGTATTAGGGTGGGCACAGGCCAGTGGGGCAGCCCTGCTGGAACTAATGTTTGGACAGAGCCAGGAGACTTTCACTCTGGGGCTGGAGGGGGCAGTAGGAGGAGACAAAAATCCAGAGTCAGCTGAGGAGGGCCCAGAACACATGAGCAAGGGGAACAGGGACCCCTCAGGTTCCAAAGTGAGTTTAAACTTGAGGAAATTGCTGCATTTGTCTCACATCAGCTATCTCAATCAGAAAATGAAATTAATAATGCCTAACTCATATTGGTGTTTTAAGGGTAAAAGTAAATAATCCCTGTAAATCCCCTGGCACAGTGCCTGGCAGGTACTAAGGACTCTCATAAATGCCAGTCAGCAGCATTCTCACAAAAGGCGTTGGGGGCAGTGGCTAAGGGTATTGGCACTGCAAGGCTCCAGTTTCAACACCAGCTCCGTATTTATTAGTTGGGGGGAGCCCTGGGCAAGGTACTTAACCTCTCTGTGCCTCAATGTTATCTTGGGTAAACTGAAGATAATAATATCTACCTTATGGGGTTCATGAGAAGGTCTGTGTTGGCTTTTATTATTCCGCTGATGAGGATGATAAATAATGCACAGATTCTTTATGAAATGAAAACCTAGAGGGTAGATTTACTACATCAGAGTCTTTGTAATCAGCTATTTAAATGACTCACTATTTCTGCCTTATCAACATGCAGCAAAAGGATGATGAGGCTAACATGAAATCCTGCACAGTAAATAAATATGCTGTCAGCTGTGCCTTAAGGGCGATTTCATGATGCTGTGAACGCTACGATGCACAACCAGGCAGTGAGGGCTTTTGCTTTGAGGAAATCGCAATGAGCCTGCAAGACGATGCAGAGCCAATGTTTGAGAATTAATAGCTTACCCCTGTCAGTCACTCTCATTTTAATCTTCCACACCCTCCCTTGCCCAGACTAGCTGTGGGCCTCTGAGTCCCTACACCTGAACCACATTGAGGGTCAGGGACTTTGGCATTTAATGGTGTTTGGAAAACACTGAAATAATTTGTGCCCAAAACAGGGGTGACAATACTATTCCCACTGGGCAAGGTCATTGACGCGGCAGTTTGACCTACACAAATGGCCCTTTTATGGGCAAAATGATGACCCTGAGCTCCACAATCTAAAGAGCTAAGTGCTCAGTGCATAGCATGTCCTTAAATGCTGAGGTGACTCCCAGACAGTAGGGAGGGTAATGCATGTACACTTGACATATCTTATCAGAGAAGCCCAAGACAGCCTGCCTGCCTACCTCTCCTCCCTGGGACATTAGAGAAGCTGGGAGAATTCCAGAAGGAAGGCATATGACAGTCTGTGTCAGGCCTGGGAGTAACCAGGAACCATGTGGCCTCCATCACAATTGGTCACTGTGTTGATACCAAGCCCCCATCGTGTTGTGGTTGCAGTTCTTGGGCCCTGGGGGTTTTGCTCATCCCCTGAAGCCTGATGACTCATACCGTGGTGTGTGACAGCAGCAGCAGCATGGCCTGGAGGTTGTTTGAAATGCAGATTATCAGCACCCTGAGACCTTCTGAATCAGAATCTGCATTTCTACAAACTGCCCTGGTGATCTGCGTGCAATTCAAGCTTGAGAAGCACAGATGGAGAGCCTACTGGGTCTCAGCTGTGACTGCACATCAGACTTTTAAAGATGGGATGCTTTAAAATTATACCCTTACCCAAGACCCGCTCCAGATTTAACTGTATCAGGATCTATTTGTAAATTTCCCAGGTGATTTTACAATGCAGCCAGGATTAAAAACCACAGATGTCATTAATGATGATGATGGTGATGATAATGACAGTGATTGCAAGTAACATTACTGAGCATCTGCGTGTGCCGAACTCTTGTTACCACTATAGTAACTCATCACAATTCTGTGAAGAAGTACTAGCATTCTCTTCACTTAAGAGAGGAAAAATTAAGGAAACTGCCTAAGGTCGTATAGCACAGATGTGGCAGAGCCAGAATTTGCACTTTTAACCTCTCCACAAATCACAAAGCCTGCCCCAGACTGATTTCAGAATCTCTGGGGGTGGGGCTTAGGTGTCCATATTTTAAACTTATGCACCAGGTAAATCTAATTCATACAAAAGTGTAAGATGTGACAACCGTGTTTTATCCACTCACAGAGGGACTTCTTTAATTTAGGGCTTTAGAAATTAAAAAGAATCTGCCGGGCGCAGTGGCTCATGCCTGTAATCCCAGTACTTTGGGAGGTCGAGGCAGGTGGATCACAAGGGCAGGAGATCAAGACCATCCTGGTCAACATGGTGAAACCTCGTCTCTACTAAAAATACAAAAAAATTAGCTGGGCATGGTGGCACATGCCTGTAGTCCCAGCTACTTAGGAGGCTGAGGCAGGAGAATCACTTGAACTTGGGAGACAGAGGTTGCAGTGAGCCGAGATTGCGCCATTGCACTCCAGCCTGGGCAACAAGAATGAAACGCCACCTCAAAAAACAATTTTTTTAAAGAATCAGAGCTATAATAAGTTTGCTCAGCAGTTACTTTTGGCATCATCTATGGGGCAGTTCAGATGCATGACTGTTCATTATTTATATGATAAAGATATGAATCCTGAGTATCCACATTCCTTTCTCACAAATTACTGCCCAGGTCTCATCACAGATGGTCTTAGCTTTAGTTCAGGTTTCATCTTGTAATTCCAAATGATCCCTGACTCAGTTTTCTTTCTTTCTTTTTTTTTTTTTAAATTCATCCATTTATTCATTCATTCATCTACCCATGCATCCATCTAACCACTTATCCCATCCCATCCATCCATCTGTCCATCCATCTGTCCATCCATTCATTCATTCATCCATCCATCCACCAATCATTCATCATTCAACATCTTCCACTACTTCCACTACTGCACTGGCATCAGTGAGGTAGAGTTGAGTAAGGTGCAACTCTCAAGGGGCAACAGAAACATTAACAGACCATTGGGAATCAGTGAATACAGTTTGATGACAGACCTTTGGGAATAAGTTGACACAGTTCAAGAATCAGTGGGGGTAAGGAGGCAGTTCTTGGGATCTAGAGGAGCTGCCAAAGGAGGGTCCAGGAAGGCATCTCAGAGGATATGAAATAAGAACTGAATTTCAAGAATGCATAGGCTCTCAATGGGGGCTAGTAGGGAGGTAGTATATAGGCAAAGGGAACAGGCTGTGCAAAGGCCAGGAGGTGTAAGAGTGCGGTGTGTTTGGAGTTCTGGGAGCCATACCATTTTGGGAAAGGACGTGCAAGGTGGAGAGGGGTGGGAGATGGCCCTGGGGAGATGAGGCAAGCTCCAGGTCACAGTCTAGTTCAGCATGTCAGATGTCCTTTTTAAAATCTCCCGTTCCCTCAGCTCCAAGGCAAGAGATTTCTTAAAAGTATGTCAAAGTAGCTTTTGCCCCTTTATAATAACTTAGGGTTTTTTCTGGCTTACAGTGCATAACTCACATTGGCCTGGGTTGCAATGACAGAACACAGAGGCTGCTCTGTTACTGCCACTTCCATGTGGACATGGATATTTTAAAAGATCGCCAGCTCCGATAATCCCCTCTGTGGGTCTGGGGTGGCAAATCTGCCAGTGAACATTCAATCAGTTAATTTAAAGGTGAATATCTATACTGCACCCCCCACAACTAGATTAAAGAGGACTTTTCTGATACGCTAGGATGGAATTTCACTGGAAAGTTCCAGGGTGTTAGACAAGTATTTAAATTAAAAGTGGAAACTTAGACCTAGAATCCAGGTTCTACTAGACTTCTTCCACTGGTCAAAGTTTATTGCCAAAAGAGGAGTCATTTTGGAGACATAATTATATAAAAAGAAAATGAGAAATGCAAAAGATCAAAACTTCCGAGGGACCTAAAACACTTTGAAGACCTCTTTGGGAAGCACATAGGTTTATATGACAGAACACCATTAAAAAAAATTCTATCCTTCTAAGTCCTTGAGGAATCGCCACACTGCCTTCCCCAATGTGTGAACTAATTTACACTCCCACTAACAATGTAAAAGCATTCCTATTTTTCCACAGCCTCTCCAGCATTTGTTGTTTCCTGACTTTTTAATGATCACCATCCTAACTGGCATGAGATGGTATCTCATTGTGGTTTTGATTTGTGTTTCTCTGATGACCAGTGATGATGAGCTTTTTTTCATATGTTTGTTGGCTGCATAAATGTCTTCTATTCCATTACTGGATATATACCCAAAGGATTATAAATTGTTCTCCTATAAAGACACATGAATACATATATTTATTGCAGCACGATCTACAAATAGCAAAGACTTAGAACCAACACAAATGCCCATCAAAGATAGACTGGATAAAGAGAATCTGGCACATATACACCATGGAATACTATGCAGCCATAAAAAAGAATGGGTTCATGTCCTTTGCAGGGGCATGGATGAAGCTAGAAACCACCATTCTCAGCAAACTAACATCAGAACAGAAAACCAAACACCACATGTTCTCACTCCTAAGTGGGAAATGAACAATGAGAACACATGGACACAAGGAGGGGCACATCAGATATCAGGGACTATCAGGGGGTGGGGGGCAAGGGGAGGGAGAGCATTAGGACAAATACCTAATGCATGCAGGGCTTAAAACCTAGATGATGGGTTGATAAGTGCAGCAAACCACCATGGCACATGTATACCTATGTAACAAACCTGCACGTTCTGCATATGTATTGCAGAACTTGAAGTAAAATTTTTTTTAAAATTCTATCCTTGTTTTCAGATATCACAACAATCCATGAAGTGATAGATATTGTCACAATTCCTGACATATTCATCTGCTTTCAAACACTCAGATTCACTTCATTTTCTAAAGCAATATTATTGCTTTAGAAAAGCAATAATATGCTTTTCTCAATAATCTTAAAATGTCATAAGATTAGGTTTTCTTTTCATTTTAAAACCATTTTATGTATAGCCTGTTTTGCATTTAAATAGGTCACTTTACTTAATGTTTGATCATTACTCCACTGGTCTAGATAAAAAATGTAAGAAATGATTAGCTGAACATTGCCTCTACAGTGGTCCTTAATGAACATAAACCACATTCTTCATTCAAATGACAGACAATCCAAAAGGTGGAACTCACTCACAGGCCTTCAATGCATGTGTTGAGATAATGTGCCCTGAACAAAATTACAAGAATAGAGAGATCATTTTTGTTTCACTTTGAGTACAAAAGGAAACTTTAAAAAATGAGAAAAATCTAACAGTTGAAAAACTCCCAGTGAGCTCTTGGGAAAGAAAATTAAGTGCATTAGTACTCTAAGGATCCAAAGGATAAATACTTGTTTTGTGAGTTCATTTAACAATATTTAATGTACACCTGTTATACAGTGGGCTAACACAGTGCTAGTTTCTGAGTTTACAATGGTGAGTGAAAGTGAGAAGCTCTTCCTTCCAGAGCTGACAGGTCTTGTTAATTCTCTCTTACTAGAATTTGGGGAAGAGGAAGTCTGAAGGAGTCCACAAAACAATGTCCTTCAAATCAGTTTACTCAATGCTGATATTTTATTTTCTATGGTTCTGCTTGGGGACAAGTCAGTCAAATAACCTAAACCTCAGCATCCTCATCTGCGAAATAGGAATAATAATAATTTGTAAAGTTATCGTGAAGAGGCACAAAATGCTGGAGACATTGGAAGTCCTCTATAGCAAATAATTTCTAGAGTAAATAATATTATAATAAATATTAAACTTTCCTTCTGTCTTTTAATCAATTTCCATTCTCCCTCTCTTTTCCTCTTCGTTCCTTCCTTTTTACCACTGCCTAACCACTGGCATGATTTTGGTGAGCAAGTCTACTTAGCCTAAATTCCGTAAAGCAATGGATAAATTATTTCATCTGTGTTTAATTACAAAGTACTGCAGTTTAGAGTAAAAATAGACACAAAAAGCTACAGAATGCATGATTCTTTTCACATCACATTCTTTAAAAGGCAAAACTATAGGGGCAAAAATCAAATCAGTGATCAATAGGGGCTGACGGTGAAGAGGGGGTGACTTAAGAACACCAAGAGAACACTGTGATGACAGAAATGTTCTGTATCTTCATTTTGAAGGTAATTACACACGTATACATTTGTCAAAACACATTGCACTGTACATTTGAAAAGAGTGAATTTTACCAATATAACTTATACCACAATTCACTTTACTTCAAAAAAAGAATACTATGCCTTGAGATCTTTGAGCCTTTCATTAGGAAAAATCTATGATAAGTATAGGAAATTGGCAGTGTTCCTGGAAGTACTCATGTACATAACTAACTATAACAAAAGACAGACATTGATAATTTCCCTAAGAGAGGTACAAAGTTCTCTGGGAATTCGGAGGCAAGGGAAACAACATCTGTCCAGAGAAATCAAGACATAGTTCAAGGAGGAGGATGCATTTAAACTGGGCCTAAAAGGTTGCAATTAATCACTGGCTGGTTTTTGTTGTTGTTGTTATTTGTTTGCTTCTCTACTGTGACCAATATCTTAGATTCTAGCATCTGTTTATAAATTGCTTGTACATTTTGTTACAGGTTTGATTCATTCTCTAATTCTAAAAGGACTTATATTATGATGGATACATTTGCCAGAGATTAAATGAGTCACACTATCTTGCACCTTAAAGAATCATAGTTTTGATGCCATGTTTTCTGAGTTTGTGGTGATTCAGGAATTAATTTTTACATGTACACTTATAAAACATTCTTCTGTTATATGAAATGAAGAGATGTGCAATGCCATTAGAGGGTATAGCACATCTAAGTGTAAGAGGCTGGAAATGGGGTTCCAAAAATCTGAGTTCTATAATTCATAAATGACTCCATACATCAAGAAAAAAAAGATTAATATTCCAAAAGAAGATAGGGAAAAACTATACAAACAGACAGGTCAGGAAAGAAAATACAGTGGCTCTCAAACTATGAAAAGGTATTTTATTTCAATATAATTAGTGAAAGAGTTACTTCTCTTTCTATAAATTAGTAAGCAAAAAGACCAACAGATCAGTTCTTTTTGTTTTATTATACTTGAAGTTCTGGGGTATATGTGCAGATCTTGCAGGACTGTTACATAGGTATACATCTGCCACGGTGGTTTGCTGCCTCCATCCCCCTATCACCTACATTAGATATTTTCCCCAATGTTATCCCTCCCAAATCTCCCCACCCCCCCGCTATACCTCCTCTA
>PVKP010009096.1:0-69844 GCA_004027715.1 Plecturocebus donacophilus
GATAAATTCAGTTATTCATTCACGAATTTCCTCACTTAGCAAATGTTTGTTGGGTGCCTTCTATGAGCCAGGCACTGGGAATAAGACACCAAGTCTGCCCCCAGGCAGCTCCTGGCCAAGTCCAGGCACGGCAGGGCCACAGGAAGACAACATACGGGGTGGGGCTCGGTCTGTTCCCAGGAAGAGGATTGGGCCTTCCTTGGCCTGAAAGTTTCCACGAGGCAAGGCTTGAACACAGGGACCTCATGGCCTCTTTTGGCTGGACCTCCCAGGGTCTCTCCCTCACACACCAGAAGGATTCCTGGGTATCTTCTGCTGCAGTTTCACAAATTATCCCCCTTGCTTCCCTCTTCACTCTGACAGAGCCGGCCTCATGAGTCTTCTAAGTCTGGTGTATCAAACTGCATGTGGGAGGAGGAGAGACCCCAACAGGGCTGTGAATAAGGAGCCCCCACCCTGGTCAAAGATGGCAGTCAATGACCCTGTGTTCACCACATATCCTCTGACCTTCCAAGGTCCCCAAGCTTCAGTCTGTACTTTGGGTTGCGGTACACAGGATCTGTGTTCCATACATGTGCAATGCTCACATGCACATACACACAGGTAACAATCACACATGCACACACAGTAGTAGCTACTGCGTGCACATGAGATACTTATGCATACACAATATTCACACATACACAAGCACACAAAATTCACACATACACAAATGCTTGCACATGCACACAAAAATTCTACACATGCACGTACAGTATTCCCATGCACACATAACACACATGCACATACAAAGACACAATGCTCACACATCACACAAGGACTTAGAAGCACACACACATAGCACTCCCATGTGCACAAGCATGCATGAACACAGTGCTCACACATCACACAAGGACTTAGAAGCACACAAACAAAACACACACACATAGCACTCCCATGTGTACAAGCATGCATGAACACGTACTCACACATGCACACACAGTATTCAAACATGCACACTGTCTCCCTCTCCCTCTCTCTCTCTCACACACACACATACACGCAAACACACACACACTGAGTTAACACTCAGTTAATAAATGACCCTGAGCCACCTAGGGTAAATGAAGGCCACAGACAGGCACAAGGCGATCACTTTCTAGCATCAGACCAGAAGTCGAGTGTCAAGGGTCCTTGCTCCGATCCTGCCACTCATCCCCCAGCTGATTCTGGGTGAGCAGCTAAGCCTCAGTTTTCTCACCTGAAAAATGGAATAACGGTGCTTCCTAGAGTAGTTATGAAGCTTACACAGAAATACTTCATCAACTGTAAAGTGCTGTGCTTGTGCAAGAGAATGTCATCAGCCAGGCTTAGAAAAGCGTCACGGAAGGCTTTGGGGGTGACAAATGAGAGGGAACCAGGAGGCTGGGTTGGGGGAGGGAAGGGGAGCTTCTTGGCCACATGGCAGGTGCAGTGCTGCCGTGTGGGACGTGGTGGTGGAGGGGGTGGGGTGTGAAGGCCGTGAGCAGAGATGGGAGCTGAATTGGGAGTCGGGGGACAGGGAGACCTGCAGGAAATCTTGTTTGGAAGCTCCAAGTCAGCACCCGAAGCCCATTACTGCTGTCCACAGGGGGGAAGGATGGGGGGAAGGTCCAGATCCTCTTAGTGGAGAATTGAGAAGAAGGGGGGCAAGGGAGGCAGCTGCCTGGGTGGGTGATTTCTGGCTTCCACTAATCCTAGTGTGGGGCTGGGGACAGGCAGTCGCCAGCAGGGGCATGCAAATGATGTGTGTCTGGGTGTCCACTGGAGGCTGGAGGAGGGTGAAGGGGTGTGCAGGTTTGCATGAGTGAGCCGTTGAAGGCGGAGTTGTGGGGCCGCAGTATGTGAGTGCGTGAGGGTCTGTGTGCTCTGCATGTGTGCGTCGGGGAGGCATGCAGATGGGCTGCAGCCAGCGGGGTGGGTGCGTGAGGGTTTGCATGGATGTCGTTCTCCGCGTGTTTATGTTGGCACATCCGTAATGTGTGTATCTTCCCGCATGGGATCTGGGTGTGTTTTGTGTGCATCCCATATCTTCGCCTGCATGAATACAGATGTGTCATGGTATTACATGTGTGTAGCAATTCACAGTGATGTCTTGAGACTGGTGGCTCTCAAACTTGACTGCTCATTAGAATCACCCGGAAGCTTTAAAAACTCCTGACCCCCCAGGCTCCTCAGTGATTCCAGTGGACAGTCAAGACGGAGAACCAGAGACGGAGCAGACAGACCCAGGGGAGCAATCTGTTCCTCTCCCCCAGTCCTCAGCCTGCTCTGACACGGTCTGCCTGGAGGCAGAGGTGGACTCCAGTCCCCAGACCCTTAGGAATCAAGGCAAGTGGTGAGCTGGGCTGCCCTAGTTCATCTCCCAGCCTGGGGACAGTTCTTGGTCCATAGAGACACTTTCATGCAATTCAGACAAATGATGCATTCTATTCCTGGCAAGCTGTGTTCCAACCGTGGGAACAGATGGCTCTGAAAATATCCCCTCCTCTCACCTCTTGTGGAAGTCAAGGGAGTGAGCCAGGCTGGAGTTGGACCTGAGGCTTGGAGATACAAGTGCTCTGTGTGGCAAGCCAGCAGATCCTTCTGGAACCAAACCCAAGACCGGGGGCATGAGGGAGTGGCAGTAACCCTGGGGATTACTCCTGAAGCCACTCCCTCTCTTTGAGCCCCAGTTTCCCCATTTTTGAACATGCAGCAATCTCCAAGTTGCCTCCCAGGTTTCATGTGCATATTTAGGTATATTCACATGCACGGTGTGCGTGTGTAAGTGTATTGGACAAGTCTAAGAAAGCGAGTGTGCAAACAAGAGAAACTATCCTGCCGGTTAACTGGGGCTCTGATGAAAGGCTGTTTGGTGATCAGGACCAGAGATGTTTTCACTGGACTCTTCATCCTGGATTCAGGCGTGTGTCCTGTGGAACGTGGTGCAGGCTGCCCCGCACGGTGTGTGTGTTGTGGAGCTGTGCAGATTCTAGCCCTCGCTCGGCTGAGACTGGGAGACTCCCAGTACTTGTACTGTGAGGGTTCCTTTTTCTGTAGAGGAGCACATTCCAGCCAGAGGGGGTGTGACTTGCTCCTTTTCCAGAGTGCAGGCCCAGCTTCTGCGTGGAGACAGAACAATTCTAAGAGGGTAGAGCAAGTCTTCATTCAGAAAGCACCCACTGGGTGTTGGCCCCCATGGGGGAAAAAGATGAAAAACTGCACAGCCCCTGAGTGGGAGGTGTTCCCAGAGTCTGCTTCCAAGTGCTCATTTCTCTCTCAGGCGAGGTCCCGGAGTCGCCTCCTCCATTCTAATCCAGGCAGAAGAGGTGTCAGGGAGGTGAAAAAGGAAGGGGAGGAGGAGGGCTGATATTTACTGGGAACTAACAACACACCAGCATGGCACATCCTGTGTGCATTTATTTACTGACTTAATCCTTACAATAACTCTCTAGGTAGCTACAATTATTATCATACCCATTTTACAGATGAGAAAACTGAGGCACAGAAGGTTAAAGAAATTGCCCAGGGTCACAGTTAGTCAGGGCAGATATTCTGGCCCCCATGCTGCAGGAAAGCCCTTCTGAGCACCCACGGGCCCAGGCCCAGTGCCCTCAGGGACACTGTTGTCCCTCATAGAGCCTCAGGGTCCTTCTCAGGCAGTACAGAAGTGAGGCTCCTTGACCTGCCGCTGGTCCTCGCGGTCTTTGACCTGATTCCACACCCCACCTCTATCCTGACCTTCGGTCTTCAGGCTCTGTGCCTCCCTCTCTCTCTGCACCCTGCTGCAGCCGCAGCCCCCACCCACCCACCACAAACCCTGCCACGGAGCCCGGATGATGGCGATCGCCCCTTCTAATTGCAGCCACACTCCCAAAGCCACGTTCGGTTATCACAGAGGGTGCAGCTCTCGCAGCTCAGCCTCCACAGTCCCAGGCCCTCGGGGCCAGCTCAGGAACGGAGGGAATTAATTACATTTTTCCCATCCCCTCCTTTTAAAGTAGGGGAGCGCGCCGGCATGTCCCGGGGGAGGGGGCAGTGAGCAGAGGCTGTGGAAGGGGGGTCCCCCACCCCTAAACCAGCAAGCCTCTCCCCAGCGGGCGGAAGGGAGGGTAAGGCAGGGCCCTTATTGATTTAGTCTGGTCGAGGCTGGGACTGATTTGGAGCAGAGGGAGAGGAAGGGTTTGGGGGCTGGGTGGGGGCCGTGGCGGGTGGGGGGAAAGGGAGTAGGAAGGGAGAGGAAGGGATGGCTGTCTGTCAGCCTGATGGACAGCCCTGAGATTTGCCTTCAGATAAAACCTTACAGATGTGGAGGTCGGTATTGATTTTGAGTTAGTAACGGTAACGTACCAAGAAGTAATACATTAGTGAAAGCAAGGTCACCAGGAAAAAAGTAAGACCCACCCGGGGAGCGGCCTTAGCATTCTTGAGGGGGGGTAGATTGCTGCATCAGACCTGGACTTCCTCAAGTTCAAAAGTTTGCAGGCTCCAGACCTCAGCTGGGCTCCTAATGGTGGGCCAATGCTTCCTGCTTCTGCAGGCCAAGAGGGAGCCCTAGAGGTCCTGGGGAAGCCAGGGGCCCGCAAGGGTCATTTAGGCCCGTGGGGCTCTGTGCTATGAGGTTGCCAATCCTCTCCCTGTGTGCTCTCCAGCTGGTGGCAGGGAAACAGCACAGCTAGGGACCCAGGAGACCTGGGTGCAAATCCCAGCTCTGCCACTTCCCAGCTGTGGGGTTGTGGGTGAGCCTTTTTGCTTCCCGCGCCTCAGTGTCCCCATCTGCATAATGGGAGTAATGATGCCCTATCTGCTCAAGGAGTCCATGAAGTGACCAATGTACAACTCAGGCCCTGTGGTCTTCATCCATGAGTGTTCTCCCCTCCCGCCGCTCTCCACTTGGGTCCTGTCTCATTAGCTTAGATGCTGCCCTGCCTGGAGACAGGGGGTTGGATGAAGTGAAAGCCCTTTGATCCACAGGCCCCCAGGGACTCTGGAAGAGAGTGAGCCACAGCCACACGGCCCCCATTCACACCTTCCCCAGATGTGGATTTGATTTGATGGTCCAGGGCAAATCCCATTGAGCAAATCCCATTAAGGGAAAAGCTCCCGGACCCAAGCTGTTTCTGAGCTGTCTGTTCACGGCCCAGGGTCCAAGGCCCTCCTGAGCCACTGGGCACCACCCAAGCCCCTTCTGAGAAAGGACTGCACAAGCCCTTGCAGCTCCTGGAGTTTTCACTCTCTCCACATTCACCTTCTTGGTATTTCCTAAACCGGCAAGGTGTATCTCGTGGCTCAGCCCCCTCAGCCCCAGGGACCTCAGTGACTTTGCACTTGCTGATGTCTCTGCCTGGAAAACTCCCCTGCATCGTCTTCTTGGGGCTGTTCTTTCTGGTCTTGCTGGATATCACGTCTTTGGGGAAGTCTTGCCTGATGACCCCACATAGTGCTTGTTTTTCCTCCATAGAATTGATCAGTATCAGAAACTATATGATTTATTCACTTGTTTTAAGTCAGCTTTGTTTCTTAGACAGATAGCTCTGGAGGGTATGGGATTGGCATTTCTTATGGCCGTGTCCTCAATGCCTGGCTCAGTGTCTGGCATATAATAGGTGCTCAGTAATTATTTGTTAAAGGAATGTGCGTGAATTCAGCAGAGGTTTTCTGAGCTCAGAATATGTAGCAAGCACAATGTAGGCACTGGGGCTACCAAGATGGACAAAACACAGTTCCATCATGTTCTGGAAGAGCTGGTCGTCCAGCCCTAGCTCCAGACTGGCACATAGTAGCACTCTATGAAATGCTTTTTGGATGAATACATGGATGAATAAAGGATATCTTCAAGAAATAACACATTGTTGGGGATAGCTGGGATATAAAGTGCAAGGTAGAAAGGAGTGAAGGGAGTTGGGACAGGCAACTAGAGGTCTGGTCAGGAGAAACTTTTGTTGGGAGGTACTGGGGAGCCATTGATAATTCTTGAGTGATATAGTCAGGTTGGGCAGCAGTTCTGCATAGGTCTCTGTCTTAGAGGATGAGTACTGGGTCTACACACAGCTCAGCCTGTCCCAAAGCATCCTCATTCTCTTCCTAACTGTCCCCCCATTCCTCCCCTCTCATCATCCCATCTGGGGTTGGCATCTTGGGGTTGAGCAGGAGGGAAGGATCAAACTGGGGTCTCATGGGAGCTGACAGATCCTCCCAGGAGTCTCCCAGCCCCCGATGACAGCCCTTCTGAAAGAAGGGATATGGAGCCTGTCTGAGCATCTAAGTCTATTCTTGGAGCCCAGGCCTCCTTTGAGCAGGGAGCAGGGTCTGTGTTTGTGTTGGGTCAGAAAGGAGATGGGTGGGAAAAGATCTAGATTGAGAACCCCAGGGCAGAGTTAGATTCCTGAGTTTGTCCTGGAACCCGGCTCTTCTCCCCAGGCCCCCAGCACATTCTTCAAGCCAAGGAGATCCCATCTTGATGACAGAAAGCAGCAAACACAACCCCGCAGTGTCAGACACCCTAATATACCACCCAGCACCCTGCTGTTGACCCAGTCACGACAAAGTCCTCAGAAGCACATTGAACAGAGCAAGCTGGGGAGACCTCAGCTCCCTAAAGTCACGCTAGTGTCCAGAGCACTCCAGACACTGCCCAGCCTAGCTTCCTGCCTCCTGGGCAGACTTTCTTTCTCTTTCTTGCAAACCCATTCCAGTGTGTCTTTGCCATCTTGATGAGGTCGACTCACCCTTATGTCTCACTCAAATCTCCCCAGCTGTGTGAAGATGAAGCCAGTGGACAGCCCTAGCTGGCCTGAGTGCTGGGCTCTGGATCTGGGAGGAGAATGACAGAGGGAAAGGATAGAGGAGGAGAGACCCCCAGGGTTGAGGGCATGAGGGAAAGAATCAGGCAGAGGCTCTGCTCAAGGCATTCCAGAGGACCTAAGCTTCCCCAGAGTAAGGAATCCAGCCCCACTCACTCCCTTGATAAACTGCCCAGGAAACAAACTACTGCTGGTCCTTGGAGTGAGACCCTCTAAAGTGATCCGATGCCTCAAACTCATTCATTCTTGAGAGTAAAACTTGACATTTTGCGGGTGAAACAGGGTCAGGCGAACTGAGCCCTGGGCCTGCTGTGAGATCTAGGGAAGCCACAGGCCCTTTCCAGGCCTTGGTTTTTTAATCTGGGAAATGGGCATCCTAGCTCCACCCCACACATCTCAGTGGGGTTTTCAGTTGGGAGATCAAATGAGTTAATTGCTCAGAGACACCCCCGAGGTTACACAGCTGGTAAGTGGAGGAGCTTGGTGTCTGTCCCTGGCCCAAGGAATCCATCGATTCCCTCAACTATGGCCAGGCCTCAATGTCTGTGGAACAGGCCAATCATAAAGGCAAAGATAAAAATCTTCAGAAAGTGTCTAATCAGCAAAACAATCACTGCTCGAATGCCCACAGCCTGCTTTCTGGACAGGGAGTCAGGGAACACGACTGTGTGGCCAGCAGGGATTGCCATGTGGTTCTCCATCTCAGTGCTGGGCAGATTATCGGCAAAGCCAACCCCATCTCATCATATTCAGGGTCTTCCTCCCGTAACAGGTGGTATCACCAGCAGGTCAGCAGGGACCTGGGCCCTGCAGGTCAGGTGCACAAGGGCCGGCCTTTCCCACCTGTCCTCTCCCTGCTCTCCTCTGGACTGACCAGGACACTGTGTCCCTCACTCTGCAGGGATTCCTGCAGTACCACCCCAGCCCCACCCCCACAGGAAAGCACTGCTTTTCCCCACCACCCTCTTTCCTGGAGAGCTGGACAGCAGGTGCCACCTCCCCCAGATTTCCCGGACTGCCAAGGATGACAGGATGCCCTCCTCTGCGTCCTTTGATAGATAAGAGCCTGTATCACTACTCCATGTCTCCATGGTCATTGCTAGTAGCCTCCCTCACTGGACCCAGACTCTTCCTCCTCCTCTCCCTCCACTGAGGTCAGGGACTATGGCTCTTTCTCCTCTGAAGTCTCAGAGCCTTCAGCTCTCAGCCTGGGACCAGAGTCACCATCCATGCCCATTTGTGGAGCAAATAAGTGAACATCCCAGTAAGTAAACACCTGAACCTCCATCCAGGTCCCCTAAGCTGAGTTTCTAGAGATAAACTTCCCCTGCTAATCTGTATTGCCAGCTCTGACAGTAAGTTCCTATTTGTGGAACCCGACCAGGCAGGGAAAGAGAGGATGGTCACAGACCTCAGGAGCTGGTAGAATCAAAGGAAGGGGCCTGAAAGGCTCTTTGAAAGCACCGGCTGAGGGCTTCAGTGTCGAAGAGGCAGGAGCTTCAGAGTCCAGAGACGTGGTGGGCAGAGAAAGTTGAGCACAGTGATGCTGGACAGATCAGAGTCCTGCTGAAGTGTTTGTGTTAGAAGATGGGGGCATCCCGGTCTGATGGGGGAGGCACAGTTCTCTTAGCTAGGAGAACTCCCTGACTGATGAGCGAGGCATCATTAGCCAGTTGGTTCATCCATGCATTCATTCACACATGCATTCATTCAATAGACAGGCCCAGGGTGCCCCTTAGAGCCAGACCCTGAAGCTAGAGAGGTGAGTAAGGCCTCACCCAACTCCCTGTGGAAGGAGGACCTCTGGTTCAGGCCCCTCCTTCAAGAGAAACACTGAAGACCAGCATGAGGGCATGCAAATCAGGTAAACCAAGGACCTCAAAGCTCCAGAGACTTCAAGGGACAACTCCAAGAGCGGTCCAGGGCCAGCTGAGTGTTGTGCCCAGTGTGCTCGTGTCTCTGGGATCTGTCGGGTGAGCCTGGCACTAATGACCTTTTCCCCACAGGTGATGAGCATCTTGAGCAACCCCAGCGCGGTGCCCCCGCAGCCACAGGCCGACTTCTCCATCTCCCCGCTGCACGGAGGCCTGGACCCGGCCACCTCCATCTCAGCCAGCTGCAGCCAGAGGGCCGACTCCATCAAGCCTGGAGACAGCCTGCCCACCTCCCAGGCCTACTGCCCACCCACCTACAGCACTACCGGCTACAGCGTGGACCCCGTGGCTGGCTATCAGTATGGCCAGTATGGCCAGAGTGAGTGCCTGGAGCCCTGGGCATCCCCACCCCCCATTTCTTCTTCTCATCCCCAGGGCCTCCTGATTATCCGTAGAGAGCTACAAGGTGGTGTCGGGGTGGGGATTGTCCATTTTACAGATGGGAAAATTGAAGTTCAGCCAGAAGGAATAGTTCACGTAAACTGACACTGAACTGGGCAAAACGTAGGACATCTCCTGGCCAAGCCCCCGCTCCCATACTAAGGCTCCAACAGAAATATAATACATGACACAAATATCACTTAACATTTCTGGTGGCCACATTTTAAAATGTAAGAAGAAACAGGACAGGCATGGTGCCTAGTGCCTGTAATCCCAGCACTTTGGAAGGCTGAGGCGAATGAATCACTTGAGGCCAGGAGTTCAAGACCAGCCTGGGCAACATGGTGAAACTCTGTCTCTACTAAAAATACAAAAATTAGCCGGGCGTGGTGGCAAGCACCTGTAATCCCAGCTACTCAAGTAGGTGAGGCACAAGAATCACTTGAGTCCAGGAAGTGGAGGTTACAGTGAGCCGAGATCATGCCACTCTCCTCCTGTGTGACAGAACAAAACTCTGTCTCAAAAAAAAAAAGAGAAGAAACAATGGAATTATTTTTACTGGCATTTTATTCAACCCAGTACATCCAAAAGGTTATCATTTCAAAATGCAATTCATATATATTTATGGAAATATTTTACATTCTCTTCTTCATGCTATGTCTTTGGCATCCTATGTGTGTTTTACACTCACAGACATTTTAATTCGGATATTGAGTTTTCAACCAAAATACTCTATCTGTATTTAAATTTCATGTAGTTTACGGTTGAGAAAATAGACTTATAAACCCAAAGTGTTCCAAATTGCAAGTTTTCCAACCACGAAATAACTCAACTGAAAATCAGTTTTTAGCTTTGAATGAGAAAGTGAAATTGACATTTGAAATTCGCTTCCCTAGTTGCACTAGCCACAGTTCCAGTGCTCGATAGCCATGTGCTGCTGGTGGCCACGGTGCTGGACGGGTCGGTGGGAGACCCTGCCCCTTCTGCCCAGGGCATGGGAAAGCTATGTTTCCAGCTCTCTCCTCGACTCCAGACTCTTCAGTGGTCTCACGCACCCATTCCAGCTGCTACCCGCTTGGTGCCTTGCCTTGAGGCAGGGATGGTGGACCCTCAGGCCAAAGGCTGGAAAATGCAGGCCTGGCAAGGCCAGCAGCAGGGCAGGCCCAGATGGGACAAGGAGCCAGAGGTCATCGGTCACTCTCCTGCCCCACCTCCCTGCAAAGGCCTCACCTGCTGGTGTCAAACTAATCAGAAGGGCGTGTGGCAAGAGGACCAGGCCCCCATCCCCAAGGGTGTCCTCTCCCCTAGCCCAGCCCTGGGCCAGCCTTTCTGACCTCTGCTTCCTGCCCACCCCAACCCACTCCTCCTCCCATGGCGTTGGCCTCCACTGCCAAATGAGGGCCAGCTGTGTCAGCCTCCACCTCGCAGCTGTGTCAGCCTCCACCTCGCAGCTGTGTTCACAACCCTTCCTGTGCGTGCACATGCTTGCATATGTATATGTACACATGTCTATATGGGTGTGTGTGAGTACATGTGTCAAGACGTGTTATAATTTGTGTGTATGTGTGTGTGTGCATGTGTTGTGTGCATGCGATGCATCTGAGTATGTCAGAATCCACGTGTTATTGCAGGCATCTTTGCATATACATGAGTACAGGGGTGTGTCAGTGGGCACAAGTGGGCATATGTGTATAGGACTGTTCACACACATGCACATAAATTAGCATATTGTGCACATGTGATGTCACATCTGTATGTATGAACACACATGTGCACACATATGTGAGTATGTGTCTGTTTAAACAAATGTTTAAATGGCCATTCAAGTCTGTACATATGTTTGTATCTTTATGTGTGCCTGCATGTTTGTATGCATATGTCAATATGTAGATAAGTATAATGAACATGTGTGCATGTGTATAGATGTATGTGAGTGTACAAACGTGTGACTGTATGTACATGCATATAGCCATGCATGCTTGAATGTGTCTGTGATTGTGCGTTTGGGAGTACCTGTGTGTGGACACATACACTCTGTGTGCCGTGTATAAATGGGGGTGCATGTATGTTTGGGCGTGTCATAGGTGTGGCCATGTGCACATGTGTATGGATGTACATCTGGGTGTAGACATATACCATGTCTGTGTGTGCATGTGTATGTGTGTGTGCACCCGTGTGTGTGTGTGTGTGAGTGTGTGCATGGTAGTATGTATGTATATTTGAGAGCAGGGTGCACGCATTTGCTTAGGAGTGTTTCCAGAGGGTCCTAGGGCGATCTCCTGACCCAGCCTATGTTCTTGGGCATGGAGTGGGACACACATGCTCTTGATAAAGATTTTAGAGTGACCTCAGCGGCAGCGGCAGCCCCGGCCTGGGGCAGGCGTTAGTCACACCCGAGC
Organism: Plecturocebus donacophilus; assembly: GCA_004027715.1. Lineage (NCBI taxonomy): Eukaryota > Metazoa > Chordata > Mammalia > Primates > Pitheciidae > Plecturocebus > Plecturocebus donacophilus. The sequence continues at coordinate 11,518 of PVKP010009096.1, forward strand.
TCGGTGGCCTGCTCCCGGGGCGCCTGCTCAATTGGGAAATAAAATTAACCCCAAAGTCAGCATGGTGGTGGCAGGGGAGGGGATCAAAAGGGAAGAGGCCTAGGAGGCGAGAAAGGAGGGTTTGTTCTCCTCTTGCTCGGGCAAAGCCAGGCAGAGCAGTTTCCCCCCCCTCCCCCAACTCCATTCTTCTCTTTTCCATCCTCTCCTTCCACTCCCTTCTCCTCTCACGCCCCTTCCAGCTCCACTCCTGCTGCCCTTGCTTCTCCAGGAAGAGCTCAGCACTCTTCTTGGCCATATTCTCCAGCTCTCCCCAAAGCGAGCCCTACACAGATCCCACCTGACCCCACAGAGTCTCCTGGCCTGAGCTGGGAGGGAAGGGCTGGAGGAAAAGTCCACTCCTCTGACATCAATTAGTGCGGGCAAGCCACACACTTGCCTCTCTGAGCCTCAGTCTTCCCATCTGTGAAATGGAGGCCACAGAGTAGACTTAGTCGTCTCAAAGTGTTTCCATTGCACCACCTCCTCTCCTTTGGCATTTTGGAGGCCCAGAGACACATCGTGTTCCCACTAACAACTTGTGCCACATCTCTCAGCAACTGAACACGTCTGTGGCTGAGGTGCCCTAGCATGTGTGCAAGAGTCCCATGTCCTGGACTGTGCCTGTGTGTGCCCAGGTCCACCTGTCATCCGCTGACACCTGTCCTCTGCCCAACATCATCCTCTAGGGCACTGGGCAAAATGCGTGCTCATGTAATTCTCTAAGTTATTTGTCCCCAGGTTGCAGGTGCAAAAACGAGACTCAGAGAGGCTAGATAGCTTTTCCAAAATCCCATGGCATGGCAGTGGTGGACTCAAAGTCTCCTAACTTCAAACCACAGATTTGTGGAGGCCACTCAGCAACAATATACACCTGAGCACACCCACATATGGATTCACGTCCACGGCTTCATAGACACCTGCATATGGACAGATGCACCACAGAGAGAGGGGTTCATATGTGAGGGTTCGCTAATGTGTGTACACACGCAGCCTTAAAATATAAATACACAAAATGTGTGTGTGTAAAGGAAGGAGGGATGACTGTTTATTGAGCATCTGCTATGGGTCTGGCATTTCATTGTCATACCACCCTATGCAGTGCACATGGTTATTCCCATTGGACAGATGAGGAAATAGGATCTCAGAGAGGCTGTATGCCTAAGGTCACCCAGCGGCCCATACCGATGTGTACACAGCCACACCTGCAGCTCATCCCTGGAGAGCCACCTTCAGGTGTGCACAGAACAAGCATACACATGGGCCAAACCCTGAGGCCCCAAGTCCTCCTCTTCCTCTCCCAGGGCCCCTCCTCTTCCCAGGGACACCTTCGCTCTTCTTTTCCTGCTCCGGCTATTGTCCATCCACCTGTCCGTCTCCCCTCATCCCTGGAGGGGTGGCAGCAGGGGCCCAGGGATGGGGCACACTGCAGATTAATATGGCCCTGGTGTTCCCAGAGGCCAGGGCCATACTAATGATGGGGCTGATAGAACGCAGAAGTGTGAAAAGAATTTTAATAGATCTGACAAGTCTAATAAGAATTTGTGTCTAGAAGGGTCCTCCTCTGGGGCTGCGGGCTGATGAGGCGCTGACGGCTGAGATTGTTTACCAGTTGGCATCACCACCACATCTCCTGCCAGCTTCCGATTAATCTAATTTGAGACATTTAGAGCCCAGGCGCGGGCGCGAGGCAGAGGATGGGAGATGCAGAGAGAGAGAGAGGGACAGGGAGGCCCGTTGATGGAGGCCGTAATGAGAAACGTTACAGCCCTGCCCTCGCTGGCCCCTCAGCTCCACCCCGGGGAGAGGCAGGCTCTGTGGCCTGTTGGGTGCCCTTGATGTTGGCGGGTCGCTGGGAGAAGTCACACAGAGTGGCCAGAGGCACAGGCCGGACCAATGCAGGCTCCTCCATGTCACGCGCTACATGTGACTCTGGGCCAGCGACCTCTCTGTGCCTCAGTTTCCACATTTATAGAAGGAGAACGCTCATACCTAAAGCATGGGGCTGTGGAAAGAAATAGATGTGGTCATGCCTGCCAGCACACAGTAGGTGGTCCATACATGAGGGTGCTCGCTTTGTTGTTCTCATTATTATTCAAAGCCAGCAAAAACTAGAACTACCGTATTTATCCAAAGTATAGGAATCAGTGTGGCAAAGGGCTGCACTCCCGTTTATTATAACAGCATTCACAATGGCCAAGATACGGAATCAACCTAAGTATCCATCAGCAGATGAATGGATAAAGAAAATAGTGTATATATATATACAGCAGAATACTATTCGGCCATAAAAAAGAATAAAATTCTGTCATTTGCAGCAACATGGATGGAACTGCAGGTCATTTTATTAAGTAACATAAGCCAGGAACAGAAAGACAAACATACATATTCTCATATATGGGAACTAAGAAGATTGATCTCATGGAGATAGAGAGTCAAGCGATGTTTACTAGAGGCAGGGAAGCAGGGAGGGGGATGAAGAGGTTGGTTAACCCGTGCAAACATACAGTTAGATAGAAGGAATGAGCTCTAGTGTTTGATAACAGAGGTGGGTGACTACAGCTAACAGCAATGCATTGTATATTTCACAATAGCTAGAAGAAAGGACTTGAAATGTTCCCAACACACAGAAATGATAAATACTGGGCCAGGTGTGGTGACTCACACCTGTAATCCCAGCACTTTGGGAGGCTGAGACAGGCGGATCACCTGAGGTCAGGAGTTTGAGACCAGCCTGGCCAACATGGTGAAACCCCATCTCCACTAAAAAATGCAAAAATTAGCCAGGTGTAGTAGCGGGCACCTGGAATCCCAGCTACTCGGGCAGCTGAGGCAGGAGAATTGCTTGAACCCAGGAGGCGGAGGTTACAGTAAGCCGAGATTGCACCACTGCACTCCAGTCTGGGTGACAGAGCGAGACTCCGTTTCAAAAAAAAGAAAAAAGAAAAGAAATAATAAATACTGAAGGTGATAGATTCCCTAAACAGCCTGACTTGATCATTACACATTCTATGCATGTAGCAAAGCATCACGTGTACCCCAATAAATATGTACAAATATTAGGTATCAATTGTTTAAAAAGTCAGAGCTCTCAGCCCACCCACAGGAGTAGCTGGAGAGGTTGGTGTGAGAGGCTGGCATGGTGTGAAGTAAGGCGGGAAGGCGGTGTCTGCTGAGACTCAGGGAAAGGATCACTTGTCTTGGCGGTGTGCCCTTGGACACATCACTTACATTGCCTGGAGCAGAACATGGGATCAATGCAGAATTTGGGGTATGGTATACCTCATGCACTCTAAAGTGTGCATATACAAAGGGTTATTCTCTAGGAGTATGCAGGAGCGACTGGGAGCTAGACTCACAGGGAGACGGCCTGGATTTGAATCCTGGCTCCACAACTTATGAACTGTGTGATCTTCGAAGTGCAGCAGTATCTCAGAGCCTCAGTTCCATCATCTGTAAGATGCCGATACCACCACTACCAGCCTCACAGAGTTGTGAGAACTAAATGGAAATGACCACAAAGTGCTTCTAATAGGACTGACATAAGCAGGCTCTCTGTAAACATTGACACCTCCTCTTTCCATTCCTACTATCTCTCTAAGAATCAGACTTCTTAACGGGGTGGACCTTGGAGCCTGGGGAAGGTGGGCTCCCGCTAGCAGAGTTGGTGTGGCCAGGGCTGCACGGTTCCCCCAAGGCCAGCGATGGGAATGGCCCTACCCCCACGCAGAGCAAGGGGCAGACCCAAGGCAGGGCCAGGCTGGCTGCTACCACCTCTGCTCCACCAACTGGGAGCCTGGAGGCCAAGTGACTTCAGAGGAAGGTTGGCAGCCCCCAGGGGCTCAGCTCACACCCTAAACAGGCTTAACTTTCCTCTCATCACCCACCCTGGATCCTGGCAAGCAGAGGGGCACAGGGTTCAGACACTCCAGAGAGACCCCAGGACATTTTCACACCCTTTGGGAAGGTTGAGGGCCCCGCCCCTGCATGCTCCAAAACCCACATCGTAAAGATCACTTCATCCTCAGAGCAGCAGTCCCGGAGGAGGCCGGACTTTGTTTTCTCCCTTCTACAGACAAGGAAGCAGGCCTAGAGAGGTCAAGGGCCACATGAGTGGGAGGTAACTGGAACTGCAGCCACCTCCTCTGCTGCTCCATCCCCTCCTGCCCTGATCAAAGGCCATGTTTGCTTACTAAATCCCAATCCTAGTCTTCCGCTGCTTCCAAACCCACATCTCTTGAGCTCACCATGTAGCAGCACGGTACTAGCTAGCCACTTTGTATGCATTTCTCCTTTATCCTTCATAACAGCTCCTCAGATGGATGCTGTTATGATCCCCATTTTATAGACAAGGAAACTGAAGTTTGAATAGATGAGGTGGTATGCCCCAAATCACACACTAAAAGTTGGCATGTGCAGGATTTGAACCTCTGTCATTTGAGGCGATACCGCCTCCCATGGCTCAGTGATTGGCACTCCCTGGCCTCGTCCTCAGGCCATGCCTATCATTTTTGGCTTCATCCACCTTCCCTAGGCAGGAACCTCCAACCTTGGGGAAGCATGTGGAGTGCCACATGGTCCCCTGTGGGGAGGTAATAGGACAAGCGTTGAGCCAGGCCTCATAATTCCTAATGCAGTGTTCATTCCATCTTTCTCTTGCTTCTGAATCCTACAGATCCCGGGGATTTGGACTGGCCACAGCCACAGACCCCTGCTTGGGAAGCCCCCATCCCTGTGTCTCTGGAGGACTTGGCCACACTCCAGCCCCAAATCATTTGGTCAGGGCTGATTTCTGCTGTGACCTCATAGGCAGAATTAGTATAGTCAAGACAGAACACATGTACATGCAGGTCAGGGGTCATCCCTGCACATACACACATAGAGGCAGGTACCTAGCTCAGCTGGAATTCACCTGTACCTAGTACCTGCACATGCATTGGCATTCCCAAGGTTCATCTATTCACAAAGGTGCACACAACTCACACACATATGTGCACATGTGTGTGCAACATTGCTCTTGTGTGGACATTCATGTGCAGGCCAGTTATTCAAGGAGATTCTTGTTTCTGTTGTTCACACACATAAATATGCACCACTTTCAGGCACACACACCCTCAGACACTCATCTGTCTCCTCTGGGTGACCAGAAGGACAGAGCTGTCAGTCTCAGCTCCCTGCATATCTGTGTCCTGGCTTCTTCTGTGTGGATCCGTCAGCTCACCCACAGCCACTTTGGCCTTGCAGCAAAGGTCTTGCTTTGCCTTATCTGTAAGCTGAGCACAGATAGAGAAAGCAGAGAGACCTTGCCCTAATCATTGCCTGGACTCAGGGACTCACAGGGCCTCCTTGATAGCAGGAATATGTAGTGGGTTTGTTGAGGGGTGGCAAATTCTTTGCTCAGCAATGTAGATAATTTCTGTGCCTCCCTAGGAACTTACCAGAGAGCTGGGCACACAATGCATTTTTCAAAGGATTCTTTTCAAGTAATTGGAGAGGAGGTGAGAGAAAGGGCTTCATGAAGAGATGGATAGATGGAAGGACGGATGGATGGATGGATGGATGAGGGATGGATAGATAGATGCATGGATGGAAGGGAAGGATGAATGCATAGAAGGATGGGTGGATGGATAGATGGATGGATGGATGGATGGATGGGGGATGGGGGATGGATGAGGGATGGATAGATAGATACATGGATGGAAGGGAAGGATGAGTGGATAGAAGGATGGGTGGATGGATGGATGGATGGATGGATGAATGGACGGATGGATGGATGAGGGATGGATAGACAGATGCATGGATGGAAGGGAAGGATAAGTGGATAGAAGGATGGGTGATGGATGAATGGATGGATGGATGGATGGATAGATGGAATGATGGGGGATGGATAAAGGATGGATAGATAGATGCATGAATGGAAGGGAAGGATGAGTGGATAGAAGGATGGGTGATGGATGGATGGGTGGATGCATGGATGGATGGCGGACGGATAGAAGGATGGATAGATGCATGGATGGAAGGGAAGGATGAGTGGATAGAAGGATAGATGGATGGATGGGTGGATGGATGCATGGATGTGGCTGGATGGATGGGAGAATGAATGGATAGAAGGCTGGAAGGATAATGGATGGATGCAAGAACAGATGGATAGACAGAGGATGGATGAATTGATGGATGCATGTAGAGTGAATGGAAGAATAAACAAAAAGAACCTCAATTTCTAGGAGATTCTCTTCTTTTTTCCAGCTGCTGTTGATTACCTGGCCAAAAACGTGAGCCTCTCCACCCAGCGTCGCATGAAGCTCGGGGAGCACTCTGCTGTGCTGGGACTCCTGCCTGTGGAAACTGGACAGGCCTACTAGGGCCCCCGGGGCGACTGGCCCCCGCCCAATTCCCAGCCCAAGCCTAACTGACCCCTGAGCCTCCCAGCCTTGCTCCCTCATCCCCCTGGGGTCCCAGGAGGCCAGGAAAGGAGCCCACCCGCTTCTCATCACTGGCCCCCTGGAGGTAGACAGCCAGCTTGTCACTCACCTGTCATTAGGGATCCAGAGTGATGCCCTTGGAGTCTGCTCCCCACTCTCCCCCAGGAGGGTTTCTGGTTGTCCTGCAGCCCTCCCCGTCAAATCCCATGGTGGCCTCTGTGCCAACTCAGGCATGGAGATCGAGGCCCACCCTAAATACCTGGGCCACCCAGAGGAGGACAGTGCCTGAGAGGAGGTCCTGCAGCCCTTTGGACCCAGCTCCAGTGGGTGCCCTAGCTAGAGGTGGAGGTGAAGCTTTCAGGGCTGCTCTCAGCTGGATGTACTGGGAGTCAGCCTTCCAAGGTAGGTCTCTGTCTCTGTGTCAGAACCACAGCCCTTTCCTTCTCTAGACATTGGGACTCCAGCAGTGAGGGGACCCTGGCTGTGGGGTCTTCCCAAGGGAGTCAGGAGGGGGACAGTCTCACCCCCACCCAGAAATTTGAAGGACTTCAGAACCCTCCCCAACACCTCTACTGGGTGCACAGGGAAATCTAGCACAGGCAGGGAGACCAGGGAGGCCAGGAGGAGGCTTAACCAGAGGGCAGGGCCATGTGGGGGTGGGGCTTGTCAGCCATGGGCCCACCCAGGATACAAGGACCCGACTCAGGCTTCTAGAAGCAGAGGGCTCTTAGCCTGAAGCCCAAGTTCCCACCACGTCCACCCCATGTAGGCCTGGGGAGCCCACAGGACTTTTCAATTTCCTCATTCGCTGGATTAGATGAGATGGACAGGGGATCAAGTCTTGAGGATACGTGAGTGGAGGAGCATGAAGTGGGCTCAGAAGGGGCTCTCATAACCAGGTCCCTTTGCTTGTGGGAGGGCAAGACTTTATTGCCCAAGGTTTCAGCTCTCTGCCTGCAAGTTCATACTCCAGGGAGTTGAGATTTTGCCCAAAGCCTCCCGCAGAGACCCAGGCCCATGCCTACCATGTCCCATCCTCTAGGAAGAGGCCTCCATCTTCCCCAAACCCCTTTCAGCTTCTGGGAATGCAGAGAGCAACCCTCAGAGCTTTGGAGGAGGGTTCTAGACTGGGCAGGGATTGTTTGCCCCACAGACAAGACTACAAACTCCCCCGGCATGTCAGTAGGGACATATCCCACTGTCCCACCCAGAATGGCATCTTTCACTGTTGCCTCCCTCTTGACCAAGGAGCCTCTGTCTCCTGATCCAGCACAGCTGAGCTGGGGCAGCTGAGACCAGTTTTCAAGCTACCACCCCTAAGCAGAGGAAGATGTCAACAGCTCCAGAGCAGAGGGAAGAGGCAGCTTCCTTGACCACACCAGCGGCCTCCCGAAGTACCATTCTCTTAAGAGCTGGGACCTTGAGGGGGTGATTCAAACCCCCGATTCCTCCTCCCTGGGAACTTTTCACCATCTTTACCTATTTCTCAAAATCATATTCATCTTTACCATCACTGTCACTGTAATCCACATTCCATCACCGTTATCAGGCGCTGCTGGGTACAAAGTACTTGGGATGGGAGACACAGCACTGAATTCACAAACATTGGACCAAATTGCTTGTCCCCACCTGGGTCCATGAGGCCACCTCTTTGCTCAATCCATGCCTCTTGCCCTCAGCCAACAAGACATTCCTAGAGGGAAGGGCTGCTGCTCTGGGAGTCAATCTGAGTTCCTCCTTCCTGGGGAGCGGGTTTGACAAGATGCTAGGACGCTCACCTGCATGGACATCACCTCGGTGACAAATGCTCACCCGTTTCTCATCTTCAGAGTTGGTGATATAAAGCCTTTCCTGGACCATGACCAGATTGGCTCATATCTCTGGTATAGAGGAAACTATGAATAACTGGAGACAAACAGACTCTTTTGTAGCAGCGGACACATGTGACCCATCAAGGTCAACCAAGGTTGCAACTGGAGCATCCATTGTGGGAGACCTTTGGTTCTTCAAGCTTGGGACAAAATAGAAAACTCTGTGTCCCTTTGTAGCCCAGTCCCTGCTTTTGTAGCTATTACAGCAGAAAGCAGCTCTTCCTGAAGACCAAATACTCTTCATCCACATTCCCTGAATGGTCAGTCCTTCCCCCTGGAGGCCTGGCTCAGAAAGTATCTGAGTCTCCTGACACCCTCTGTGACTCAGGATCAGAGATCTCAGGCAGGTGACATCAAAACCACCCAGCCCCACCCCCAGGAGGTGACATTTCCATGCTAGGACCAATCTCAGATACCTGGCCCCCATGGTGAAATGGAACTAAGACCTGCTTGGAAATAAACCAAATGATTTCTCATGATGTTGAAGATAAGTTCTCCCAAGCCACCGTCTTGGTAGAAAATGGGACTTATTCCTTGAGGGGCCCCACCCCCTTCAGAAAGAGGCCCTTGACCCTAATAGGTTCTCTCTAAAATCCATATACTAATGTATCTGGCCAACTTAGGCTATAAAATTCAACCTTGTGTTGGCAGCTCAAAACAGCACCAGAGAGGTGATGACGGATGAGAGACACAAGGCCTCCATCTCTCTGGGGCTGACCACAGCCTGAGAAAGAAGACCTGGGTTTCAGTGGCCAGGCTGTCCCAGAAACAACCCCCATCCATCCCTGTAAATAGAGTCCATAGCAAAATAAAAGCTGCTTCCTCCAACTTAATCACAAGTTGCTGTTGGTCCTCTCTGAGGAGGGCTCTCTTTTGAGTTCATTGTACATTAGTTGGAAATGTGGTGATGTGCTGTTCGTTTATAGAAAGTTGACTTTTTATAAATATATATATATATACTAAAAAAGGAAACAAATCCCCCACAGTGCGTGTCGTGCTAGTGCCAGGAACCATCTGTAGGGATATATCTTCATATCGTGTGTTTCAAATTAAGCATTCCAGGCTCTGTTGGGTTCTTTCATTCTTGTTCTTTTATTTTTTCATTTGGTATTTCTCTCTTGCTATATAAAGAAAAAAAGAAGTGATGTGTAAGAACCAAGCTATGCTTTTATACTTCCATTTTATACTTGATTTACCTTTGTTGTTCTTTTACCAGAGGAACATGAAAGGGCAGAGCAAACAGAGAACTAGGGGGATAAGAGAGAAGGAAAGAAGGATGGAGAGAGAGGTTTGCCCAGAAGGAAAATGAAAAGAGTCAGATTGGAAATCTGACTCTGGCTTAAGAACAGGACAGGTCCCAGACTTTGACCACGCTGCCAGCATCCAGTGTTTTAAGATGGAGTTGGTGAAGCATCCAAGATTTTGGATCCTGGGACTCGGTGAAACTCCATCACCCAACTAAAAAGATGTTCTCTAAGGGACTCTTTCAAGCTGATGTTCTTCTTATCAAGCTTCTGAATGTGTCCCGCACTACTGGACACTTTTAGGGGGTCCACAGGTCTCTCCTCCCCTCCTGCAGAGGCACCAAACCAAGACCAAATGGGGGTTCTCTGGCCGCCAACTTGAAACGCTCCGAGACTTCTGTGTATTTGATGCTTCTTCAAGTCAACGCTGACATGGCCAATTCCCTGACCTGGGAAGTATCTACATAGTACCCTAGATCATTCCTCCTTCCTAGTAACTGCAACTTTGTTGCTTCCGTGTTTGACTCAGCCATTTCCCCCCATGCGGAAGTGAGTGGGTGTGCGTGAGGGTGTGAGTGGGGTGTGTGTGTGGGCGTGTGGGCGTGAGGTGTGTTTAAATATAATCGCACCATAATTTATTCAGCTATATGGAGTAGTAGACTAGAAAGAGAAACTGGTATTTGCTTTAACTACCTGCTGCTTGTAAGCGCTTCCTCTGTAACTCAGGCGTAACTGTTATACATTAAAAGAAATTAAAAGCATTTTGAAGGTTTCGTGTACTCAATTGATTGTCATTTGGATTGCTCCAAAAGGGACTCTGAGGGATGTCCAAGAAGCCTTTGTACCTAATTTAGAGGATCAGGGTAGAAACTATGTTTCTCTTGCTCCCTATTGGGTCCTCTAGGGCCAAGCAGCTGCGAGGCTTCTAGTGAATGCCTGATCAGTATTCGATCAATGGATGCTGTTGCTTTAAGCCTCTCTCTGAGCTCATAGAAACTGTAAGGTGTCAAAAAATAAGGTGAAACTTTAGTTCTTTTTCACCAGAACAAACTTTTCCTGCTGCTAAGCGTAGAACCCTCGATGGTTCTCTCTCATTACACAGGCTGTAGGAGGTAGAAGAGAGCTCAGAAACTTACATATTGCTTAGAAGCATATGGGGATTCTTGGGCAATTTTCTGTTTTTGTTCTTTTTAGAAATGGGGTCTTGCTATGTGGTCCAGGCTGGAGTGCAAGGCTATTCACAGGTGTCATCACAGCACACTGCACACTTGAGCTCCTGGGCTCAAGCAATTTTCCTGTCTTGGCATCTTGAGTCGCTGGGACTACCAGCGTGCCTGGCTCTTTTTGAATTATTGATGGCAAGATCTCCAGAGAAAACTGTAAGGACATGAATGAAGCCAGACAGGACAGGTAAAGAAGATGAGTGAAGAGGTGGTTTTATCTGGTGTCCAGCTTCAACCTGATGCTGCAAGGAACTCTGGAGTGTGGCCTGTAGTATCAGAGTAGTCCCACTTCAGGCCAGGGGGCTGACCTTTGGAACTGGATCAGTTGGTCATTGACTGCTGGTTGTCCCGGTAATGTGGGTGGGTGGGTGACGTGTAAGTGATCCATAAACTATCTGCCCAAGCATCTCTAAAGTGGCTCTTGCGGGCTGCAGGTGCTTCTGCAGAGCAGGCACAGCTATGAGCCCTTAGCAACAACAAGCACATCAGTTAGGGGACAGGTGCACTGACCCGGACAAAGGGACCCGAGCAGGGACCAGCAAGGTCCACTCCATGTGTGTTTCCCTGGCCCTAAACCTGGGTACCCAAGTCATTCCAGGGCTCGGGTTTCCTTGGCTTATCTTTTGAACAGGAAGGCAGTGGGGCGAGAGAGTTGTTGGTTGAAATTGTACATAAAGTATTGATAAGGTGTTCCTGTCAACCTGTGTCCAGTTAACCCTGCCAAATTCCCCAGGGCAAGATCTGGAGGAAAACCCTTAGGTCTTCCTAGGGTCTGAAACCAATCAGAAGTTGCCCCAGTATCTTCCTCTGTACAGAGTCCCTGCAGGGTGATTAGCTCTGTGCCAGCTCCTGTGGAATCCAGACAGCATATATCAGAACCAGTGCTCCCAACCATATCCTGTCCCACCTCTGTCCCCCACCCACCCACAACCAGACAATCTATCCTTCGGGTAAGTCAGGAAGATGTGGGGAGAATCACCTCTGCATCTAACTCACTGTGGGTCCTAAGACAATTTTCTTCCCCTATCAGACCCTATTTCCACATATTTGTAAGGAGCAGCTGCTGACACCTAAGGATCTTCCAGGTTACGATGAAGAAAAGCTAAGCCGAAGGCTTGTTGTCACGCAGGCAGCTCAGAGAGTGCCTGGATGGCTGGAAGGTGTTCATCACAAGTGTTGAGAAAGCAACACAACACATGAGGTGCCGAGTGCATGAGGCCAAGGAGCTCCCCAACACAGCCTGCCCTTGGAGACTCCCCACTCAGGGAGCTTTCCTAGAAGCACCATCTGTGTACATCCCAAGGAAAGCTGAGAATATAGTTTTCTACCCAGGCACATGACTGCCCGGAATAAAATCAGGTTTCTGTGTATAAAAGAAAAGAGGAGATGGATATTGGACAGACAAGTGTGTCAGCTACTGCCACAATAATGCTGCATAACAAAACAGTCTCTCTTCCTGGTTTCATTGATCTGCACACCTTATGGTGAATGAGTTTCACAGCCTTTACTTGAACAACATTTACTAGTGAGGGAAAGAGGCTCCTTAGACAGCAGATAAATGAAGCCACTGAGGTGGGAAGGACACACAGGACAGGGAGACAGAGTGCAATCGCACCTGCTGTGTGGCTGAGTCTAGACTATCTGGTCCTCCTGAGAGTACAGGTTCCAGAGCTCCACCACTCCCCTCCCTAGGCTGCCACTGACTTAATCTGAACAGAGATTATTTTCCTACTCCTGACAATGTGAACAGCTGCAGTGGGGAGTGGGGATCCATTTCCCAGAGGCAGCAGGTGTGGGGGGCAGTTCAGAGCTCCAATCACCTGAGCCACTTTTTGGAAGAACCAAAACGTGCTTCCTTAAGTAAACTCCCACCCCTTGGTACCCTCTGGGTGACCATAGGCAAGTCACTTCCCCTCCACTGTCCTGTTCTTCAAATGGAAGTAAAGTCTGTCCCATTGCATTAGCATAAAATACAGTAACCAACAACCCCACATCTTGGTGGCTTAAAACAACAAAGGTTTGCTTTCTTCTCATCCATCATCATGACCACTACTCATCCTGGTCAGCCTGATAGAGACAGGCATCCCCTTGAACGTGCTGGTCGCAGGTACCCAAGGAAAGACAAAGCAGGTGGTCAGGCATCACCTCTTAAAGCTTCCACTCAAAACACAGGACACACCTACTCACATGCCATTGGCCAGAGCAAGTCACATGGCCACACTGCACTTCAAAGGGAGCAGGGAGGTGTAATCTACCACTTCCCTGGTAGATTGCGTCTGCTGCCCAGGGGGTTTTCATGAGGATCAGGAAGAGAAGCAAACACCTTCCTGAAGCACCTGCTCTGTGCTCCTCTCCAAGATGGGCTCTGGAGGGAAGGTGGGGCAGGGAGCCACATTAAAAAGAAGACATAGATGGCCCCTGCTCTGAGGGAAAGGGAACACCATTTAATTGGGCTCCTAAGTGGCTCTAGGCAGCAGCTTTTTGTGTATTATCAGTGTAAAAACAGCCTTGTGAGGTGGGAAGTTAACCCTTTGATGTACAGGAAGGAAATCAAGGGTCAGAAAGTTAAAGTCTCGGCTCAAGTTCATGTCACTAGTTAGTGGTGGAGGCTGAGCTCTCCATGGTCAGGTCTGATTTTAATATCAAAGTGCTGGGGAGGTGGAGCAGGGGTCTTGTGTAAGGGTGAATGCCCAGGGTCTGTACCCCATAGAAAACAGATGGGGTTGCCTTCTGCTATAGGGCTCACACCAGAGGGGCTACCCCAGATCAGGGAGCCCTACAGGTCACCTTCTTATCTGGCAATGAGACATCTGCCAGGAAACCCCCAAGTATCAGCAGTGGAGTGAGTGGTCCCTCCAAGAATTCACATTGCATTCATTCTCTGAAGAGATGGGCGTGTTGGCTACAAATAAGAGCTTAAGAGAGAAACACTAATATTAAATATCTGACATCCATAGTTTTAGTTAACCCTCTCAACATCCTGCAAGGTAGGCATTGTGAGTCCTCAGACAAGTGAGGACATGGACCCAAACAGTGAAGTAACTGGCTCAAGCCTCCCACAACTAGAAATTGGAGAAGTAGAGATTCAAACCCAGATCTGACTGATCTCAAATGCCTTGTCCATCATACCAGGCTGCTTCCCCGAAGTGGAGCTATGACACTGGGTAAACCAGAAAGACAGTGCTTCTTGAAAGGAAATGTAACAGTCAGCTACGTCACAATAATGGTGCATAACAAACCACCTCAAAACTCAGTGGCTTAAAACAACAAGCATTAATTCTCACATTCACAGGTTTGTAGGTTGACTATGCTTGGGCTAATCTAGCCATGGATGGTGTGATAAGCACAACTCTAAGATATCCCCTAAGATTCCTAACACCTGGTATACACACCCTATTTAGCTCCCACCCCTTGAGTGTGAGCAGGATCTGTGAATATAATGAACTAGTCACTACCTTCACATGGTTATGTTACCTGGCAAAGTGATGGAATAGTCAGTCACTCTCATGATTACATTACATTATATTACATTACATTAGACTTCACCACAGCAGACTGCAGTGAGGTCCTCCTGCTGGCTTTGAGAAGTAAACTGGCTACATGGCTAGGATGTGAAGGCATCATCTAGGAGCTGAGAATGACCCTTGTCCAACAGCCAGCAATAAAATAGAAACCTCAGTCTTACAGCCACTAGAAACTGAATTCTGCCAAAAGCCCAAATGAGCTTGGAAACATTCTTCCCCAGACAGACTTTCAGATGAGATCATAACCCCCTGCCAACCCCCAATTTCAACCTGGTCAGATCCTCAGCAGAACAGCCCGCTCTTCTGCACTCAGACTTTGACTGGCAGAAACTGTGAGAAAATAATTGAGTGCTGAGTTAATCCATGGAGTTTGTGGTACTTTATGATGCCGCAACAGAAAACTAATACAGACAAGCAGCTTGGCTTCAGGCTACAAGTTTGACAATATTTATTCTGGGAGCCCATTAAGAAGGCAGCTTCTAGGCCATGATTACAAATCATGAGTTCAACAGATGTTGTGGGGGTTCCAGTTCAATCTCCATTTCAAGCTCCTTCTTCTGCAGATTCACTGACATCCCACAGCCAACTCAAGTCATGAGGCCAAGCTCAAAGTCAAGGAATGGGAATGTATATTCCACCCATCTTAAGGCATGAAAAGAGTACAAATGTCTAATTCTGTAATAGAGGAGTAAAGAATTATGACCCATTATTCAGAAAACGTAGGGGAAAAATTCCTCTGTTTCTACCTCCTCCACATCCATGGATACACAGCTGATCAATAAGCATTTACCTCCATGGTAAATTTAAAGCTCATGAAGCCCCATGCCATCCATGTCACATTGGTCCACAGAAGATAGGCCTCTAAGAGAGAAATGTGGGACTTGGGGAAGTCAGGTGCATGTCAGAGTATCAGAAGGAGTATCAGGATGAAGTTTGTGGGGTATCAGGAGAAGCTTTGGACATTTGAACACCAGCAGGAACATTCAAAGACAAAAAGGCAGAAAAGTTGACATAGAGCTGGCTGGTTTCCTGGGACCTTGTGCTGGGTCCTATCTAACTGACCCTAGAGATCCCTTCCTCCTTTCGTGAAGACAGGCTTGAGGTCAGTACTTTAGTTGCCCATACTGTAAAGATAAGCACTTTTTTCTGTGTCAGGCACTTTACATACAGGATTTGACTACAGTTTTAAGACAGAAGACTCTGAATCCAGGCAGCCTATGTTCTAATCCTGACACCACTACTGGATAATCTTGAGCAAGTGGTCTAAAATTCTCTGAAGACTCAGTTTCCTCATCATCTATAAAACTGGCCTGATAATGGCACCAACCTCAAAGGTGGTTGTGAGAATTAAATGAGATCACAGAATAAAGAAATCAACCTAACTTTCTTTAGCCCTGTGTTTGCATCTTTATTTGATCATAGGGCCTTTTATTATAGGAATGCTTTCTACATTACAGAGAGATACCTGGAGCTTTATGGCAGCCAGTGGAAAGTGGGAAACCTGCAGAGTTATACAACCACTGATGTCAATGAAGAATCTTACTAAGGGTAGGTTCAAAGATTTCTACCCTTCAAAAGAGTAGGTTCAAATAATTTCTCTCTGGGAAGAGATCATGTGATACAATAAATAACAACTCAAGAAACTTGTGAAATATATAAAGATGAGTTGTGAGGGATTGTTTCTCAAAAAATTCTTCAATATAGTTTGATAGCAATTTAGTAAATGTAACCCTAGTGGCAGGTGAGGAGATATAAGAACAGGATGCAATCTACTAAGAACAGATACTGATTTCCTTATGTGTTCATTTGATCTAAGGATTCTTTGGGAATATCTAGAGAAAGGAGTGTAATCCCATCAAGAAAAGTATATTTAACATGACCTTTTAAGAACTAGGCTTTTATTAAATGGCAAAGAACTGAATAATATGTACTCTGGAAAACTTTTAGAGTATTAATTATATAGATATTTAGGTTTTTTATAGGCAACCTTATCAGAAGCTGACAATCTCTGTCTTTAAAGGTCTATGTTTAGACCTTTTACATTTATTGTAATAAGTGATGTAGCTGGATTTAGGTCTACCATTTTATCTTTTTTTTTTTTCCTGGTTTTAACTTCTTTTGTTCATTTGTTTCTGTGTTCCCTTTGTGCCATCTTCCTTCAAATTATTCTAGTATATTTTAGTGTTTCATTTTACTTTATCTATTGGCTTTTTGGCTATCTCTCTTTCTATTATTTTTTAGTGATTGATCTGGGGATAAAAATATGCATACCTAACTTTTTGCAGTCTATTTAGAGTTAATTTGTACCTGCAAATAAAAATAAAACATAGAAGCCTTACAATCCTTGATATTATAGTTTTATAGATATCATACATTGAGCCCTCCCAGACAAAGTTATATTTAATAATCATACATTTTAAAGAACTTAAAAGGAGAAAAATAGTGTATTATGTTTACCCAGATATCTAACATTTTTGTTGCTCTTTCTTTATTCCACATTTTCCTCTGGTATCTGTTCCCTTCATCTGGAAGAACTCCCTTTAACTTTTCTTTCAGGGCATTTCTCCTGGTTGAGAATTCTCTTAGTCACAATAGTGAGTGAGTTCTTGTGAGATCAGGTTGTTCAAAAGTGTTGCAAACCACTGCCTTAACCTCTTTGCTCCTGCTCTGACCATGTGACATGACCTACTTGGCCCTCTGCAATGAGTAAAAGCTCCCTGAGGCACCCCCAAAAGCTGAGCAAACGTTGACGCCATGCTTGTACAGCTTGCAGAACTGTGTGAGCCAATTAACCTTTTTCCTTTACAATTACCCAGCCTCAGGTATTCCTTTATAGCAACACAAGAACAGATGAACACAGGGGTGAAAGTGATAATGTGGCTTCCAGGCCAAATGATTAAATTGTCATATATGCTTCTCTAACAATCTTTTCCCCTACCATATTCATCAGAGAAGCTGCATAATCCAGACAATGCAGCTACATGATGATGAAATCTAATGCATGCAGATGCTGAGACCTATAGCAGACTCCGTAAGATAAAAACATAAAACCTTGTTGTATCCAGGAACTGAGATTTTTGAAGTTGTAGATTATTGCAACTTATCCCCACTAATCCTGAATAATATCCCACATGAGAAATACTTAGTTTCTAAAACATGTCTCTAGAGTTTAAAAATGACACTAAGAATTAACAGGTTGAACTACAATGATGAATACATCACTATACATTTGTCAAAATCTGTAGAATGTACAGCACCAAGAATAAACCCTAATGTAAACTATGAACTTTAGATGATAATGACGACCATATGGTTTGGATCTGTGTCCCCACCCAAATCTCATGTTGAACTTTAATCCCCAATGTTGGAGGTGGGGACTGGTGGGAGTTTATAGGATCATGGATGGGGATCAAAGGATGGGGGTGAATCCTTTATGAATGCTTTAGCACCACCCCTCAATGCTGTTGTTGTGACATGTGAGTGAGTTAACAAGAGATCTGGTTGTTTAAAAATGTGTAGCATAGCCGGGTGTGGTGGCTCATGCCTATAATCCCAGCACTTTGGGAGGCCAAAGAAGGTGGATCATGAGGTCAAGAGATCGAGACCATCCTGGTCAACATGGTGAAACCCTGTCTCTACTAAAAAAAATACAAAAATTAGCTGGGCATGGTGGCACACACCTGTAGCCCCAGCTACTTGGGAGGTTGAGGCAGGAGAATTGCTTGAACCCAGGAGGTGGAGGTTGTGGTGAGCCAAGATCGCACCACTGCACTCCAGCCTGGGTAACAAGAGTGAAATTCCATCTCAAAAAAAAAGGGGGTATAGCACCTCCCTCTTCTCTCTCTTCTTCCTGTTCCAGCCATGTGAAAACACTTGCTCCTGCTTTTCCTTCCACCATGAATAAGTTTCCTGAGGTCTTCCCAGAAGCAGAGGAGTCTGCACAGTCTGCAGAAGCATGAGCCAGTTAAATCTCTTTTCTTTATGAATTACCCAGTCTCTGGCATTTCTTTACAGCAGAGTGAGAATGGACTAATACAGATATGTTAAAGTAGACTCATCAGTTTTAATAGTGCACCCCTCTGGCTGGAGAGGTCAGTAGTTGGGGAGGTTGTGCACGTGTCGGGGTGAGGGGTAGATGATAACTTTCTGTACTTTATGCTTGATTTTTCTGTAAACCTAAATCTGCTCTAAAAAGATCAGGCCTATTAAAAAATTCACAGATTAAGATATTGTATTTTTTAAACCACACATTTTGATGTTGACATCTATTGCATAGTTCTCTACTATAACGAGAAAATTGGCATTTCCTTCAACATTTCTTCAAATTCTTACAAAATTCTTATTACTTACATTATTTCTACTTTATTATAGTCTAATCAAATTATCTTCTGTTTTATAAACACAATTTTCATAGTTGTTATATCTTACATGTCTACTTAATAAATGGATTAAATGCCCACCACAAATGCTTTCAACATGGTTTCTATAAAATAAATTTTTTTAAAAAAAGAATCCCCTTAGTTTTTCTTCACCTAAGAATATCTTTCTTTTGCTTTCATTTCTGAAGAGTATTTTTGTTAAATAAAAAATTCTGGGTTGACAGTTACTTCTTTCAGAAAAGATGTCCCAATGTTTCTTCTAGCCTCCATGATTTCTGATAAAATAGTCACAGTTATTTGAACTATGGTTCCTCTTATGTAACATGTATAATTTTTCTTACTACTTTAACAATTTCCCTTTATTTTTGGTTTGCAGAATTTTTGTTAGGTTGTGTCTGGACATGAGTTTTTAAAATTTATCTTCTTCGGGCCTTTACCAAATCTCTTGAATCTGTATATTTATGGATTTTTTTTCTCATTATCTTTGGAGACTTTCCAGCCAATATTTCAAAAAATATTTTTTTATATCTATCTCTTACTCTTCCTATTCAGGTGTTTCAGTGACAGAAATTTTAGAGTTTTGTTTTGTTTTGTTCCACAGGTCTCTATTCTGCTATTAAACTCATCCAGTGATTTTAAAATATATAGGCATATATGTAGAATGTGTTTCAGTTATAACATCTTGTTTGGTTCCTTTTTATAGTTTCTATTTCTCTGCTAAGAATGTTCATCTTTTCACTCATTTTAGTACGTTTACCTCATGGAGTATGGTTATAATGGCCCCATTAAAGTCTTTGGTTTAGAGTTACCTGGTTCTTGGTCTGTCAAGTAATTTTGGACTTTTTAAACACTAGGTTGTGAGACTCTCAAGTCCTCTGGAAAATGGAATTTTGTTTTGTTTTGTTTTAATTTAGCAGGCCATCAACCTATTGATGTTCAGAACACAAGATCTGTCTTGACTTCCATGAATGATGGTTTCAACTTCAGTTCAGTTTTCAAAGGCTTTGCTATGCTGTTTTGATCTGTCCCACCCAGAGGTTGGTCTAAGATTTGGGCAATGTTTTACATCATCATTCACTTCTCAAATTCTTTTCTTTTTTTTTTTTTTTAATGTGTATTCCATGCATGTATCACTTGAAGGTGAGCCTGGGACTTAAGTCAGTTTATACACAGAATTAGGGGCTTTCCTTCTCCATCCCTCTTCTGTTGGAGATTCCTACCACATCCTGTTGCTTACAGGGGTCCCATTTTCTGGTCCCTCTGGTAAGAAAAAAATGGCATTCTCTGAGTGTTTTAGCCTCCCATGCTGTCACACAGATGCATGTGACTGGGCCTGTCCTCAGGAAGAAGGCACATAAGATTTTTAAGAAGATCTTTAAAACTCTAGACATAAAGAGATTTACCATTTGTCACATGTATTTGAAAAAAAAATAGACTCTTTCCACACTCTTTACAAAATGGGGGGCCCTTCCACCTGGCTCCTCTATCCAGGGTAACAGGTTTCTCTCTGGCCCTTAGGTGCCCACATGCCACCGGCATCACCACAGAACTGTGGCTTCATCACTAGGGTTCATCTCAGAGTAAAGCAGAGAATTTTTAAAAAGAAGAAAAAGAGGCCGGATGCCGTGTCTCACACCTGTAATCCCAGCACTTTGAGACTCCAAGGTAGGTGGATCACTTGAGATTAGGAGTTTGAGGCCAGCCTGGCCAACATGATGAAACCCTGACTCTACTGAAAATACAAAAATTAGCCGGGTGTTGTAGCAGGCACCTGTAATCCCAGCTACTCAGAGGCTGAGGCAGGAGAATTGCTTGAACCCAGGAGGCAGAGGTTGCAGTAGGCACAGATCACGCCATTGCACTCCAGCATGGGAGACAGAGCAAGACTCCATCTCAAAAAAAAGGAAGATGAAGAAAAAGAAAACAAATATTTCTCTCACATTCTCCAGCCCAGCGGGATATTATTTTTTTTTTTCCTGGTCCTATGGCCAGAAAGACAGTTTCTAATTTGTTCCACCTGCAGGTAAGTGGAGTCCATGTGACCCTGGTCCTGGTCCTTGTGTGTCAGGGTGCAGACTCAGTGTAATCCTTTTTTTTTTAATGGAGTGTTGCTCTGTCTCTAGGCTGGAGTGCAGTGGCGTGATCTTGGCTCACTGCAACCTCTACCTCCCAGGTTCTAGCAATTCCTCTGCCTCAGCCTCCTGAGTAGCTGGAATTACAGGCGTGTGCCACCATGCCCGGCTAGATTTTCGTAATTTAGTAGAGATGGGGTTTCACCATGTTGGTCTTGATCTCCTGACCTTGTGATCCACTCGCCTCGGACTCCCAAAGTGCTGGAATTATAGGCATGAGCCACCGCGCCTGGCCTCAGTGTGATTTATTTTTTGAAGTCTTCCCATGTCGCCCAGGCTGGAGTGCAGTGGTAAAATCTTGGCTCACTGGAATCTCCGCCTCCCTGGCTCAAGCAATTTTCCTGCCTCAGCCTCCCAAGTAACTGGGACCACAGGCGTGCACCATCACACCCAGCTAATTTTTTATATTTTGAGTAGAGATGGAGTTTCATTTACCATATTGGCCAGGCTGGTCTCAAACTCCGACCTCATGATCCGTCCACCTTCTTGGTCCCCCAGTTTTGTAGGTAGTCCTAAAAATCAAAAAAGAAAACTTTTGCTTCTCTGTAGATAAAAGGTCCAAGATGCAGGTGGAAATTAGGAGCTTGATTTAGGGATGGCTGAAAAAGAAAATGAATGTTGTGCTAGGCTGACCTTAATAATGACACCGTGTGTCTCATCCGTTTGAACAACTTTAAAACAGTTCATCTCAAACCAACATTTTCCTTAGAGCCTGGCCTATGCCAGCTCCTGCCCAAGATGGTTCAGAAACAGCTTAGCTGGGGAGACACAAGTAGAAAACTTCAATGCTGCATGAGAGAGGCTCTGAGAGGGAGGCGGGAGAGGAGCATCAGCCTCAGTGGTTCTGATCCCTGGGTCAGAATCCACACCTGGTAGCCCTTTAAAGCTTACCAGTGTGACCCCCCTCAGCCAATTGCATCAGCATCTTGGTGGGGAGTGATGACAATTTTTTTTTCCTGAGACAGAGGTGTCACTCTATTGCCCAGACTGGAGGGCAGTGGCATTATTTCAGCTCACTGCAACCTCAATCTCCCTGGCTT
The DNA here is from genome assembly GCA_004027715.1 of Plecturocebus donacophilus. Lineage (NCBI taxonomy): Eukaryota > Metazoa > Chordata > Mammalia > Primates > Pitheciidae > Plecturocebus > Plecturocebus donacophilus. The sequence goes on from PVKP010009096.1 coordinate 33,389, forward strand.
AGGGTATCCTCTCACCCCAGCCTCCTGAGTAGCTGGGACTACAGGGATGTGCTCCCCTCCCCCAAGACTGGCTAATTTTTCTATCTCTTGTAGAGACAGGGTTTCACTATGTTGCCTAAGGACCTGGTCTTGAACTCCTGGGCTCAGGTGATCTGCTGGCCTTGGCCTCCCAAGTTGCTGGGATTGCAGGCATAAGCCAGCGCCTTGCCTCAGGTGCGGGTAATTTTTAAAGTGTCCCAAGTGATTGCAAACTGCAGCCAAGATGAAGACCCCCAACCATCTGGGTAGGGGCATCTAGAGCTACACAACAGTGCATTTGGGCTCATGGGATGCTGAAGGTAGAGACTGGAAATCAGGGAAGTAAAAAGTGCAGGAAGCAGAAGGAACTTCATCATCATGGGTGAGAGCTGGTGGACTTGCCTGAAATGAGGGCTGGAAAATGGGGAAAGACCAATGCAAAGACCCCACAAAGGGAACAAGACACGCAGGCCACAAAGTCATGCCAATAATCCTGTAGCCGATGGTGCTCCCCTGGTTCTGTAATTTCTAATCAAATGTCACTTTCCTTTGTCTGAGTTTATTATTTTCTTCAACCACTAGGATGTTTGTCTCCCTGTTGAATGCATGGCCTTAGATTCTTGAAAAATAGCGTTATGTGTGTTATAAACTTACATAAATGTCTTTGTGATGCAGATTTCCTCTATTTCTTCTCATTTGCAGGTGGCACTGACCCTCCTCCATGTGATTATCTTCGAGCATCCCCTCCATGTGCTAATGAACATTGTGCCACAGCTCGCTCAGCCCCCCCTCTAGTCCCTGAGGGATGTGCACCTGAGCTCCATCTGGCTCCCGCTCCCACCAGCGGTGCTGAAATGAACACTTCATACCAGACCCCTTGCAGTTCTGACCTTAACACCCGGATGGGACTGCAGGTTCATCAGATGCTGCTGGATGACCCAATGTGGTCAAGGGGAGTCTCCATCATCATTTTCCTCATTGGTCATTTTGGCCCCAGAGGACAGATTGGCCCAGAAATCTACCTCCAGTGTCCGGCAAGGTCCATTCACATGGTGCCACCTTTGTCTTCAGGTCCTTCATGAGGGAAAGCGAAGGCAGCTTGAAGTTAGGGGGGCAGTCCACAGACCACCCTCACTTCTAACTGCAGAGTTTGGGCATTCATTCCCAAGGCCATTCTCAGGTTCAACCATTTGCTAGAAAGATTTACAGAAGTCATGGAATGTGTTTATACCCATGGTTACGGTTTATTACCATGAAAAGATACAGATCAAATCAGCCAAGGAAGACACATGTGGGGCAGAACCCAAGAGGGTTCCCATGTCAGAGCTCCTACTGTCCTTTGCCTGTGGAGTCACAGACAGTGCTGACTCCTCCAGGTATGACGTGTGACAACAAGCAGAATATGGCCAGCCAGGGGCGCTCCCCTGAGCCTTGGTGTTCTGAGTTTTTGCTGGGGAGCCAGGGTAGATGCCTGCCTGCCTGCCTGACCTTTAGACCCCAGACCCTGGAGGCTGAGCTGATATTTTCAACAGGCCCTGTTATTAGTCAGGTTAGGCTTGGCTCTGGGGCAGAGGCAGAGAAACTCCCATGCTCAGCATCACTAGACCATAAAGGTTTGTGTGCTCCATTGCGGCCCATGTCACTTGGAATGCATAGGCCCCACGGTCACTGCATCTGGGGAAGAGGAGGGAGGCTTTGGTGCTCTGGCTCTTAACTGCTATGGCCCAGAAGTTACATGTGTCATTTCCTCTCACAGCCCATTGATAGGGATTCGTCACATGGCTGCAACTTACTACTGTAAGGAAGTGTGGGACATGGAGGGCAGCTCATGGAATATTTACCGAATGGAGGCAGTCCCCAGGCAGCCATCCTCTGAGCGCGAGACGATCCCCATCCCTTCCTGTCAGCCCAGGGGAAGTGGACAGGCACCTAGTGGGAAGCAGGTCACCTGCCAAGTTCATCCATGCTCCATACCCAGCTGGAATTCTTGGAGGGCTTCCAATGCTCTGTGCTAATGCCTGAGAGTCTGGGAACACTGAAATAATTCAACCAGCTCCAGCAGCTGATGAGAGAAAGGGGCCAGCTCCTCGAGAGTTCAGAGAAAGAAAGAGGAGAGGGCTGAATGGGTAGGATGGCCCCCTCATCTGTGGCTTCAGCAAGGACCTTGCTGTCTGCTCAGCTACCAGGAATTCCAGATGAGGCCTTTCACAGCTGGGGCGAGGAGTGCAGGACTTGCACGAACTCAGAGTCCTTCATGGGGATTAGGAGCCTTGCCTCCATCCTGTTGTCTGGATAGCTCAGAGTCCCTCCAGGGCCATCACAAGGCTTAGGGCTGCCCTCGTGATCTGGTCTGGAGGATACTGCTAGAATGAGGCTCTAGGATGAGATTAAGTCTTCCCTGCCCACTTGTAGATAGTGAGATCCTTGCAGTGATGTCAGAGGAGCTGCTATGAACCCTGAGGACCTCTGCTATTGGCCAGGTCCTCAATCCGTGCAGGTGGTCCATGCCCTCTCCTGGGTCATCTCACTTTTTCCTTTCAACAGCCCTGCAAACTGGAAACGATTATGCTCAGTTTAGAGATGAGGAGACCAAGGTCTAGAGAAGCAAAGAAAAATATTCAAGATGGCACCCCAGGTGGTGAAGCCAGGGTATGAACCAAAACAAGAACTCAGTGTTCACACTCTAAAAACCAGCGTAAGATGGAAGATGTCACAAGAGTAAAGACGTAGCCATCACCGGCCCCCACAGTTACAACTCACCACCCATCCCATTTCACGTGGCCCCCCCACCAATCACCCCTCTACACCTAGGTTACTTTGGAGCAAATTCCAGACCTCATATCATTTTTAGATAGTTCACCATTGTCTCTAAAAGATAAGGAAGGGCCTGTGTTCTTAATTACAGGATCTGGCATGGAGTGGACATCAATAAACATTCAATAACTCTTCACTTATTCTCTATGTGAATAAAACCTCTAAGCACGTGTCAAGCCAAAAGTGCATTTGTGAATCTCTGAAAGGCAGGCAGGAGTGGTGGGGAGATAATGGGCTTCACCATAAGCTTTGGGTTCAAAACCTGGCCGTGCCAGTTGCCATGGCTATGAGATTACTACGTGAGCTCATGGAAACTGCATGAGCCTTGATTTCCTCCTCTGAAATCCACGCATCATGACACCACGACTTGCAAAGTTGTTAGTATTGAATGAGCACATGAATACAGGGACATACCCCATAGAGGGCCTGGCTCTGTAGGGTAGTATGTCAATGGCATAACATTCCATGGGTAATCCATGGAATCTCTTGTGCCTCAGTCTCCTCATCTGTAAAATGGACTAAAAACAGTACCTGCTGCAGCAGCCTGCTGTGAGGAGTCACTGAGCTGAAGTATGTTATGTGTGATGCCTGGCACTTCATAAGTGTTCCATGTGAGTTATTAATCATTAGAAGCCTGCCATGTGGAAAAGTAGTGTCCAGTGCAGGGGTTATAATCCTGCAAACGGAACAGTTCTGGATCAAGCTATGCTTAAGATTAGAGCAATGATTCTTACCTGGGGACAATTTTACTGCAATCTTAACTGGGGGCAATCTACTGTCTTACCGACCCCAGGAGACATTTGGCAATGTCTGGAGATGCTTATGGTATCACAGCTGGGTGGGTGAGCTGCTACTGGCATCGAATGAGTAGAGGCCAGGGATGCTGCTCCACATCCTACGAGGTTCAGGATGGTCCCTTCAGGGTACGGTTATCTGGCCCAGAATGTTAGTGTCAAGGTTGAGAAACTCTGGATTAGAGAAAGGATCAGGAGGGGGTTAGCTTCACTGCACAGAGGCTGGGAGATTGAGGTTTCCGTCACTGGGGGCTGTGTCCAGACTCATGAAATTAATGGAATTTTTCCATCTTCAGCAGAGTAGCAGTTGATCTGGTTCTTTCCGGAAGACAGCTGGATGTGGCAGGATGCCCTCTTTGAGTTGGGTACATTCTGTCTTATGAAGTGTCCTCTTTGAGCCTCTGCAGCTGGTTTGGGAGTGGCCAGGCCCTGGTGGGTGGAGGGTTCGGCAGGACAAGGTGGCCCAGCTCCCAGCTGGAATGCAGGGTCAGGTGGGGTTTTCTAGCAGCAGCTGGATGTGCTTCTGGTCCCAACCTGGAGACAAGAGGAAGGATCGGGGGATGGGAGGCACATTCGGAGAAAAAGCACTAGGAAGGCATGAGCTTTGGAACCAGAGGGGGAGCTGTTCAAATCCTAGGTTTTTTAGCTACCACTGGATGACCTTGGCGCAGAACTGATCTCCTCCAAGACTCCTTTTTCTCATTTGTAAAGTGGGTATAGCAATACCTACTTCCTGGAATGTCGTGAGAATTTATGCAACAAATGTTGAGAGGCAGGACAAGCGAGGGCTGTCCAAAGTCCCAGAGTAGCCAGGGCTCGAGTCCCTGTCTCTTAATTCTCAGTCTAGGCCCTTCTCCATGCATGCATTCATTTATTCATTCATTTAGTCAATCCGCTATTCATTTGTGATAGGAGATTGGAAGGGTGAAATGGACAAGGACCACAGAATGAAGGGCCTTGTAGATCCTGCCAAACAAGTTAGATTTTATTCTAAGAATGAATGAAAGCCATGGAGGGTCTTGAAGGACATAATCAGACTTATGTTGGTCAGGCGCCATGACTCATGCCTGTAATGCCAGCATGTTGGGAGGCCAAGGAGGGTGGATCACGAGGTCAGGAGATCGAGACCATCCCGACTAACATGGTGAAGCCCCATCTCTACTAAAATACAAAAAATTAGCAGGGTATGGTGGCACGTGCCTGTAGTCCCAACTACTCAGAGGGCTGAGGCAGGAGAATTGCTTGAACCCTGGAAGTGGAGGTTGCAGTGAGTTGAGATCATGCCACTACAGTCCAGCCTGGGCAACAGAGCAACAGTCTGAGAAGGAAGGAAGGAAGAGGGAGGAAGGAGGGAAGGAAAGGGAAGGGAAGGAAGGAAGGAAGGAAAGGGAAGGGAAGGAAGGAGAGAAAGAGAGAAAGGAAAGAAAAAGAAAAAGAAAGAAAGAGAGAAGGAAAGAAAGGAAGGAAGGAAAGAAGGGAGGGAGGGGGAGGGAAGGAAGAAAGAAAAGAGAAGAAAGAAAGGAGGGAGGGAGAGAGAAGGAAGGAAGGGAGGGAGGGAGGGAAGGATCTGTTTGACTGTTGTGTGAAGCTGGACAGGCAAGAAGCCAAAGGCCCAGTGACAATGGTGGCTTTGACTGGGTGGTGGCAATGAGGTGGAAAGGAGAGAGATTCAGGACACATTCTGGAGGATAAGCCAGCAAGCCCTGCTCATGAATTGGGATGTGGTGGGGGTAGCAAAGGAGGGAGTGGAGAGTAACTCATGGGCTTTGGTCCTTTAAAGTTGGGGAGATATGGAGGCAACTTACTGAGATGGGAAAGGCTGGGAAAGGAGCCTGTCAGGGGCAGGATGCAGGGGCAGAGATGCAACGGGTCCGCTCAGCCCCTGGAGAGCTGAGAGCTGCATGGGAGGCCCCTGAGTAAAGATGGCGCTGCCTGACAATGCTGTAGCCTGGAGAAGATGATGCATGTGGCTCTGGAAATTTGGCTGGGATGCAACGCTTGAGCTCATTTAGGGAGGGGTGAGATAGAACATGGAAGAAGAAAAGAGAGCCAGGGACTGGGCTCTGGGTGCTCCAGCCTTTAGAGTTTAAAATAAAATAAGCTTCCAGCAAAGAAGTCTGCTAAGTAGCAGCAGACGACAGTGGAAGAGCTGGGGAGAAGGATGCCGGAGCCGCAGGAGAGAGCACTGGGTGAGGCCACACGCCCGGCACACAGTAGGTCCTCCATGAGGCGACACGCGCAAGGCGTCTGGAACATAGCAGGCCTGCAGTAATCATTCCATATTGGTGTTAACTCAGTGTTGGTTTTTTTGTTTGTTTTGAGACAGAGTCTTGCTCTGTCACCCAGGCTGGAGTGCAGTGGCACGATCTTGGCTCACTGCCACCTCTGCCTCCCGGGTTCAAGTAATTCTCCTGTCTCAGCCTCCCAAGTAGCTGGGACTACAGGCGTGCGCCACCATGCCCAGCTAATCTTTTGTATTTTTAGTAGAGACGGGGTTTCACCACGTTATTCAGGATGGTCTGGATCTCCTGACCTCATGATCCACCCACCTCAGCCTCCCAAAGTTCTGGGATTACAGGCGTGAGCCTCCACACCTGGCAGTATTAACTCTTAAACATGCTTGGAAGATGGCTGCTATACATCAGTCCGCCATCAGCCAGTTGATGCTGGAGTCCGACCCCTGTCCGACAGGACAGATGCTCCTGGGGAGGACATTGGGTCTCAGGCTCCAGCTCTCACAGCTTCAGCCTCCATTCTCAGCTCTGCCAGCCCTGGGGGTGTGGCCCTGAGCATGTTCCAGAAGCTCCTGGAGCCTGCGTGTTCTCATCTGTAACAGGGTTATTGAGAGAATATGGGAACAGAATTAGGATTCGAATCCACTTCTGCTGAACCCAGAGCCCACTGTCTTTCCGTGACATAGCATGGCAGCAGTTCTCACAGCAGGAGGGAGCCGCTGAAGGGGCACTGAAGACGGGGCTGCCTGGAGGCCTGTTCTGGATGCATTCCACCACACAGGGACTCTGCTTCAAGCACATCGGATCCACTTGTTCTCCACTCTGGCTGTTGCCTGTTAGAATCAGAGCAGGGTAGCTGAAGAGGGTAGAGTGAAGGGGGTTAAAACATATCCATGTCCAGGCCACTCCCTTGCCCCACTAAAGCAATCTCCGGGAAGGAAGCCCAGGTATCATCATCATCATCATCGTCATCATTTTAAGTCCCCAGCTGATACTGACACACATCCAGTATTGACAACCAGTGGAGAAACTGAAGTCTGAGATGTCTAACCCTCAGTCTTTCCTACCCTGAGTTCCTACAGGATGAGAAACAAGGCTGGCTTTCTCTTCCCTGCATGAAATACCCCCAGAGAGGAAGTGTGGTGGGTAGTCAAGCACCCTCCAGCATGGGGTTAAACCCATCTGAATTTCTTTTTAGCTGTGTGGCCTTAGTCAAGTTCTCTCCAGCCTGATTCCTGGGAAAGATAAATCCTTCAATAACAATTGCACAACTCTTTCCAGTTGATAAGGCATTTTGACATACGCCATCTCTTTGAATTCTCCCCCATAATCCTGTAAGGAAGAGGGAAATTATTAGTTCGGTTTTCTGGTTGGGAAAACTGAGGCTCAGAGATAAAGTCAGTTTCCAAAGGACATTCAGCTATGGTTCGAGTGCAGGTTTTCTTTCTCTTTTGTCAAACGGAGGCTAGAATTAAGAAGATCCACAATGGAGCCTTGCCCAAGACAGTGTCTGGGACATAGGAGAGAGGCTTGGAAATTGCAGAATGAATGAATGAATGAATAAATAAATAAATAAATAAGCCAAAGGATGGACAGTAGAGGCCAGGCACGGTGGCTCATGCTTGTAATCCCAGCACTTTGGGAGGCCAAGGAGGGTGGATTGGGAGGTCAGGAGATCATGACTGACCTGTCCAACATGGTGAAACCCCATCTCTAATAAAAAATACAAAAAAATTTAGCCAGGTTTGGTGGCACACGCCTGTAGTCCCAGCTCCTCAGGAGGCTGAGGCAGGAGAACAGCTTGAACCCAGGAGGCGGAGGTTGCAGTGAGCCCAGATGGTGCCACTGTACTCCAGCCTGGGCGACAGAGTGAGATTCCATCTCCAAAAAAAAAAAAAAAAAGATGGTCAGTAGATGCTTCTAAACAGGGTCCTGCAGTGACCAAGGCTCCTGCCCCAGTGAAAGGACAGGAAGAAATTAACCATTCCAGGCAGCGGCTGCACCAAGAACATGCCAGCCATTTACACACAGCATGGGGCACTCAGAGTCATACCTCTGCTGGAAGGGACCCATTTTACAGATGAGAGATTGAGGCCCACAGTCAGTGGATGGACAAGATCATCTAACTCCTGATCCAGAGCCCCTTCTGACATCCCAGAGTTCAAAAGAAGTCAGGGAATTTTCAAGAAAATTCTGGGTAAAGCTTCTCCGGGGAAACAAAGCCCTAACTGTGGTGTTCATCCCAAAGAGAAATTCTGCATGTCTGACCAGTGTGTACCAGGCATAAGCCGGACAACGGAAACTGTCTCAGGAACACTGGTTGATATTCTTCCTGACACCCAAACTCCCTCACATCCCACGCCAGGTTGGTTAAGTGCTTTACTTACGTTATTTTAGGAGCTGGCACACTTTTTCCACAAAGGTCCAGTTAGTAAATATCCGAGGCTTTGCGGCCTCTACAGTCTCTGTCAGTTTCTCACCTCTGAATGTTGTACGAAAGCAGCCATGTGTAAACACGTGAGCACCAATGTGTTCCAGGATTTAATATGTGGGCACTCAAATTTGCATTTCACATAACCACATACCACAAAATATTGTTCTTCTTTGCATGTATTTTTCAACCATTAAAAAATGCAGAAACTCATTCATTCAAGGACATGTGAAGAAAAACAGAAAAAAAAAAATGCAAAAACTTCTCTTAGCTCCCAGCCTGTATGGACACGGGGCAGGAGGATTTGGTCCTAAAGGGCCATCGTTTGCTGACAGAAGCCATATGAAGTAGATTTTGTTGTTACTCCCATCTTAAAGGTGAAGAAACTGAGTCCCAGAGAGGTTCGGGGATTTTTGTAAGATCACACAGCTAGCAAGTAGCAAAACCAGGAGTCGGAGTCGGACTCAGAGTCAGGCTCTTAACCACTCCGTTGCCCTATGGGCACAAAACCTTCATGCGGAGGAAACTTTAAGTGCATGAAACTGAGGCCCAGAGAGGGGATTAAGGCTGCAACCTACCAGAGACACACAGAGAGGGAAAGCAGAGCCCCACCTGGCTCCCTGACTCAGTCCAGCCTTACTTCCTCCACAACGTGCAGCTTCCTCATTTATTCCAACTAATTATCATCCGTTAAGCAGATCTGGAAATGCCGACGTGGGAGTCGGAAGCGGGGTGGCGGACTGACAAGGTGGGAGCTGGAGGTGGGCAAGGGTCCCCCCCCCACACGCGTCCACACGCGTCCACACGCGCGCACACACCGCGGCTTCCATTTCCTGAGATGTCCACCTGCTTTTGTGAATATAAGTGGATTTGTAACAAGCATTGCAGCTGCATATAAGGCATTCAGACATGGAGACAATTTTACTAGATAATGGACTATCATGCAGGATACAATTTAAATTAAAAAATGCAATTTTCACCTTGAAATGAACAAATGATTACAATTTCTATACAAATTAAGGCATTCAGCCTCTCTTTCAGTAGTGGCACCAGCCCATGAAATATGACATAATTACCATGAAATACATTTTCAAATATTTTGATTTTTGTCCGCCGCTTTTTAAAAAACATAGGCCGCCTTCTAGGTCTGCGAGTATGTGTTGGCATTTCCCACCTTCTGGGAAAAACACATTAAAAAGAAAAGCCAAAGTCCCCGAAGACGAAGTGGGCCCCCCTCCCTGCCCATTGCCTCACCCCTCAGAGTTCCCTGCCCTCCCCTCCCCCTTCCTTGGCTCAGAGATAAAATTGAAAAAAGGCAGACGGAGGAGAGGGGACACAGGCGGCCACCTCCAAAGGCTGAGCTTTATCTGAGTTGCCACGCTTATCTGCAGAATCGCATCTGTTGGTTATCACGGCGCCAAACGCTCCAACCCTCTATCCCGCTCCTCTCTGGAAATGGCTCCCCCTTCCCCTCTACCATTGCATTTCACCCCCCTCAACCTGCACTCTTATTTTTTAATTATTTTTCCATTCTGTTGTCTCTTTGTGGCTGGAGATGGAAGGATGAACAGCCACTGCCTGTGACTCGATCCAGCCCCACAGAACTCTGGAGTTCAGAAGGAGCGGCCAGGGTAGGTGGCCAGTGAATCTCAGCTACAGAACTGGGTGGAGCTCTCTGTTCATTGTCCTAGCTGAGTGACCTTGATGAAGGCCATCCCTACCCAAATCCATCTCCTCCCTGTGCCTGCCGTCTTGAACAACCCACCCCATTGGTCTGAGCTTTGGGTGGAAGATCTCTTGGGACATTAGATCTGCATCCAAAACACTAAGGCAGGTATTTGTGCTCTCCCTTGGTTCTTGGTGTTGGTGTGAGCCTCCTGTTCTGAAGCACCATTGGCTAGGCAGGCTTCCCCAGTCCCGATTCTGCATCTCCTGTCCCCAGAACTTGGCTCCCATCTGTTGTGTGGGCTCACATCACTCTTTGGGCCAGCTGTGCCCTCCTTTTTCCTCCTTAAGGGTTATTCTGGCTCTTCCTCCATCCTGGCTGGTCTAGTCTGGCCCAAGTCTCCTCCACTTCAGGGGGTTGTCTTTCCACCTAAACGAAGCCTGTGGAGGAAGATTGATGATGAGATGCTGCACTGAAAGCCCCTTGCTTTTACTTAGCACATTTGTTTGGGTTTTCCACACATTTTCATCTAATTCAACATGATCCCGTCTTGCAACTGCCCTGTATGGAGGACCTCACTCACTAAGGAAGCACTCAACATCTGACAGAGGAGTAACCAGGCATTCTAGACCAACGTGGGAAATGACCAAAAGCAAGTCCACACTCATTCTTGGAATGTGGACCACACCCTCTTCCTCTGAGCCCAGCCTACCTACATTCTACCCTCCCTACTCTCCTCCCCTACCCAGGGCAAGGTGAAGACTGGATCATACTCCAGCTCAGAGAGCAAAAAGGGACATCCTAGTGGAAAGAGAATGAGTGTTAGGTTCAAACATTCAGTCTCCAACTCTGATCTCTACCTCGTTCTTGCTCTCTGATCTTGGCCAGATGAATTGGTCTCTGTGCCTCAAGTGTTCTCATCTATAAGATGTAGGTAATGATCTCTTCTGCATGGAGGCTATGAGAATGAACTTTGCAACAGTGTGGCAGACCTTCAGCAATGTGAACTTCCCCTCCCATGCTCTGCTCCCAGCTTGCTAAGGGATTTTGAGATTGTTTTTTTTTTTAATTCTTCCAGTTCATCAAGAAAAGCCCAAGCCCCAAAGCATTCATTACTTAGAAACTGGTTGGCATTTTGGGATGAGTCAGGTTTCTATGGCTGAACCAGCTACCAGGGTATTGAGAGATGAAGGTGCGAGCATCCAGGGAGTGGGTGGTGGGAGCTGAGAGGAAGCAGGCGGGCAAGAGCTGATTGTAACAATGTCTTACTAAACACCTACACTCTGTCATAGCCTCGGTGCTAAGGGTCTTCATCTCATGAATCCTCACAATCGCATGATGAAGTTAATATTGACCCCATTTAACAAATGGAAAAACTGAGTCACAGAGAAGTTATATCACTTGCTCAAGATCACACAGCTAGGAAGTGACAGAGCTGGGATTTGAACCCTGCTTCCTGGCCCTAACAAAATGCTCTACTCAACTGTTCTGGGTCAACCAGATGACCATCTTTTCCCAGCTATGTATTTGCTTAGTAAAAGGATATAAGCAAATGACATGTGCCCTACGAACTTAAGGCATGTCAACAGCTAGCTGGTTACGTAAGATAAGTACACAGTTAGCTTCACTCCAAGGCAGAATTTACTGATACCAAGCAGAGGAGGCAGGATTGCCAAGCACCCATGGCACTCTGGTCAGACCATGACCAAGGAGCAGCTGAGCCATGGGGCTGGGAGAGAGGACAGCACATGCATAGTCAGGAGGTCAGATTGCACTCCTGGTTCTACGAAGCCCCCGATGTGGCATGACCAGATCACCTGATGACTCTGGTCCTCTACATCTTCACTGGTGGAATGAAGGGACTGATCTGAAATCAGTGATCTGCACGTATTTCCACAAGCCTCCCTGGGACAGGGGAAAGGAACTGTGAGTGCCCACACCAGGGCACTTGGAGTGGGGAGATAACCTCAACTAGCCCACCCTAGGCCAACATTTATTTAAATGGCTGAATCTTTTGCATCAAAAATGCATGCACATGTAGCATTCTGTTCCCCAATGTGCACTATATTATAAAAACAGTGCCAGTTAAGTTTGTTCACGTTCTAGCAGCTGGAGGCAGATGGTAAGTCGCTGAACAATTACATATTGAAAACAGTCATTGCAGCTTGTTGTAAGCCCAGCGAGGGAGCAGGGGGCTCTGGGAGGGGATAGCAGGGCTGCATTCAATGCCTCTCAGGAGGCTACATTTATACAGCAACCTAAATGATGCCCATGAGGCAGCCACCTAGAAACTTGGAAAAGGCATTCCCTGGCTGAAGGAACAGCCAGTACAAAGGCCCTGCAGCGGAATCTTCCAGAGTGGGAGATCATGTGCTTCAGGGTGAGGACACCATGACTATGGTCAGGGTCTCAATAAGTCATTCCACCTCTCTGAGCCTTAAATCCCTCCCTGGAAATAGAATAATAGTAGCTCCAGAGTCCCAAGGCTTTGCATAGGTGCTGTGTGAAACCCTTCAGGAGCCTGTCTCCTCCTCCTTTAGCTTTCCCAGTGATTCTCAAAGTGGCTCCCATCAACGGCATCATCAGGGAACTTGTTAGAAATGCAAACTACCCAGCTCCACCCTAGACCCCGTGAATCTGAACTCTGGAGCTGGGGACCAGCAGTCTATGCTTTAACAAGCCCTCCCAGTGACACTTGTCGCAAACTCCAGTACAAAATGAGAGATCTACAGCATGGTCACCATCATTCTCTTCACCCTTCTTGTCTAGCATTTCCTCTGATACCATCCCTTAACAAGCCACCCACTTCCCTACTGTCTAAGGTCTCCAGTGTTGACTGCTAGGCCCTTCTGTGGTCCTGAATCAGCAGGTTTTGCTACATGCTTTCAAAGTCCCAGCAGGTAGATGCCCTGTCCCTTCTCCAGAAACACACCAGCTGCACGTGCATTCAGAGGTCCCATCTCCTTTGTAAGTGAAATGAAGTGATTTAACACACAGAGGCCGGAGTGGTGGCTCATGCCTGTAATCCCAGCACTTGGAGAGGCTGAGGCAGGCAGATCACCTGAGGTCAGGAGTTTAAGACCAGCCTGGGCAACGTGGTGAAACCGCATCTCTACTAAAAATACAAAAATTAGTGGAGCATGGTAGCAATTTACTGTAATCCCAGCAACTCGGGAAGCTGAGGCAGGAGAATCACTGGAACCAGGGATGTGGAGATTGCAGTGAACCAAGATCATGCCACTGCACCCCAGCCTGGATGACAGAGCGAGACTCTAGCTCAAAAACAACAAAAAGACACACACACACACATGCACACACACACACACACAGTTTGAATCCCGGCTCTTCTACTTACCAGCTGTGTGTTCTCAGAAAAGTTTCTTAACCTCTCTTTGTCTTGATTTCTCATCTTTAAAACAGAGATAATACTCATTTCCAGGATGGTGGCAAGGATTAAGATATTAATACAGATATCAGTTAGAACAACACCTGCCAGGGAACACACATTTGAATTTTAGAAATTCTCATTCTCCAGGCCCTTTCCACGCAGGCTGCTGGACTTACCTGCTCATGTTTCCCTCTGTGCACCTCAGGCACCGGCCAGACTGGGCCACCGTGATTCCTGAACCTGCATTTTTTTTTTTCACACCTCCACCCTTTGCCCATGCTGTGACCTCTATCTGGAACACTTCTTCCTCTTCACCTGCAAAACCCCTGCTGGCCCACCCTTCCCCTCTGCCCTGCTCCCTCTGTTCACAACCAGGTTGGCCTAGCTCCCCCTCCCCCAACATACAACAGCCCTCCCTCTCAGCTGTCAGTCTCCAGGTACTTAAACATCTAGTTTGAGGTCTGGCTTCCCTCCTAGCATGTAAGTTCCCTGAAAGCAGAGTTTAGGTCTTATTCATCTCCATATCCTGGGTCTGGCTCTTAGTGAGTGTTTAATAAACATTTATGGAGTGAAAATTTGGAGTGAATTTTTTAAAAACAAATTACAGTTACAGGGACTGAAAACTCAAGATCTTTAAGATACAGTGAGAGACCTTTAGAGATGGTAGAAAATTACATACCATATGATTCCATGTATTGACCCTCCAAAAGCCGTATTTCTGCAGGTGCATTTATATATTGTGTGCATGGAAGGGCGTCTGGAAGAGTAACCTGCAGTGATATCAGGGCTGGAGTTGGGCAGAGACTCATCTCAATGGTGGGTGAAGGCTTTGTCTCCCTGTCTTATTTGAATTATTACCAAGATAATTAAGAGTTTGTTGTATATTAAAATCAAAGAAAAGAGTTTTCCTCCTGTAAATAGTTGATGTGGGCCAGGCACGGTGGCTCACGCCTGTAATTCCAGCACTTTGGGAGGTCGAGGCAGCCCGATCCTGAGGTCAAGGGATCGAGACCATCCTGGCCAACATGGTGAAATCCTGTCTCTACTTAAAATACACAAATTAGTTGGGCATGGTGGCACACACCTGCAGTCCCAGCTACTTGGGAGGCTGAGGCAGGAGAATCACTAGAACCCAGAAGGCAGAGGCTGCAGTGAGCCAAGATTACACCACTGAACTCCAGCCTGGCAACAGAGCAAGACTCTGGAAAAGAAAAAAAGAGTTTCTGTGGAAGCCTTCCCTCCCTCCCCCTGCTTCAGATCCATCCTACATCTGCAGGGGCTGGGGAGGCCCATGGGTCCTCTGCGCCTGTCCTCCCTGCTCCTCACATGGCCCTCACTCCCTCCTCTGCTGAGTGTGTGATGGGCTGGTGAGCAGAACGGCATCAATGGGGCTGCTTTGGGAAGGGTGATCAGGCCAAAGCATGCCTCAGTCACCTGGGAAACAGCAAGGGAAGGAGGAAGACCAGTGGGTGCGGAGGGAAGGAAGAGAGAAAAGGATGGAAAGCCTTCTGAAAATCACTGAACAGGCATTTCGTCAGCATCTACTGTGTTCTGGGAGCTTGAAAGATACCCAACAGGCCTTATGTTTCAGATGGAGAAACTGAGGCCCAAACATGGGAAGGGGCTTGTCTAGAGGCAGGCCTGGGACTAGAACCCTGGTCTCTCTACCCTGAGTTCTCCATTGGGAGAGCGGCCCCCAAGGCAGGCCAGGCCTTTCTTACAGACTGCAGGAGATGGGCTGCCACACCTCCGGCTGCCTGGGTGCTGGCCCGCAACCCCACAAGGCAGGAGGGAAGCACCTGCCGTTTGTCAGGCTCCTACTACATGCCAGTTCTCCCCGGAACCCTGAAAGGTAGACACAATTATTTCCATTTACAGATGAGAAAACTGAGGTTCCGAGTGATGAAGTGACTTGCCCCAGACTGTTTGGTGAATACCTACTATGTGCCAATCTTACTATGTGCCAAACTAGCCCCGACCTATTGTCTTGGAACGATGTTGGGACATTATAGCTGATTCAGCAGGTGAGGAAGATGAGGCTCAGAGGGGCTCAGATGAGGCTGTGTCACCTAAGGTCACACAGCCAGCACATGTGGGCTTTTCCAGAAGAGGATGCTTTCTGGAAAAGGTAGAGTTGGTTGGACAGGGGGTGGCTAGGTTTGGATGTGTCTGTATATACCTCTGCTGACCTAGACACTGGGGCTCCTATCTCGTTTCTGTCCTCCGTGCCCCAGTCCCTGCAGCTGTGCCTGCCCTTCTGGCCCCCTCAACTGTCACTGATTATCCCAGGGACCCTGGGGACAGGGGAGCAAACATCTGGATCCTGTTACAGGGCCTAGCTGGGGGTATGGGGGCAGGGGTGCAAAGCCAGCGGACAGGGGCTCTAAATGAGATTCAGAATCTCGGCAAGGCCCTAGCATGAGTGGGTGAGGGGCTGAGAGGCTGCAGATCCGGACTAGGCAGGAAGGTGGGAGCAGAGCAGACCAGCAAACCCTTCCTGAGCCGCTGGGGCCAGGCAGGAGGCAGGATTATGGAATTAGTTCAGGGGGCAGCGCTGGGCAGGAGCTGGCAATGGAGGCCCCAGGCAATGGCCCAGCCAGGCTCTGTCTACCACCCAGGGGTCACTGGGCACTGGGAGTTCAATGGGAATATGGTTTGGTTTAGAGGCCAGCCCTTAAGGACAGGTCACATCCAATTCAGCCTGAAATTCCAGGCCAGCCAAGGCAGCCCCGTTGTGTTCCAAAGTCAACAGGGAGTCTGGGAAGGGCTGTCCAGGTGGCATGGGTGGAGGTCCTCATCATGGAGGTGACCCAGGGGCTTCGCTGTTGCTACTCAGCATGGCCCACTCTTGTGTTGGCAGATTAGGAGGATCAAGAGAAGAAACCCAGCCAGGCGCGGTGGCTCACACCTGTAATTCCGGCACTTTGGGAGGCCAAGGCAGGCGGATCACTTGAGGTCAGGAGATCTAGACCATCCTGGCCAACACAGTGAAACCCTGTCTCTACTAAAAATATAAAAACTTAGCCAAGCATGATGGCACACGCCTGTAATCCCAGCTACTCAGGAGGCTGAGGCAGGAGAATCACTTGAACCTGGGCAACAAGAGTGAAACTCGGTCTCAAAAAAAAAAAAAAAAGAGAGAAGAAATCCCGCCCTGGGCACCACTTTCAAAGCACTTACTGTGCTTGGAGAACACTGGTGTTCAAGAAAATGGCACATGTGGGCACGGTGGGTATCCACTTGACAGATGAAAAAATAGAGGCTCAGCGAGGTTGGTGAAAAAGCAACACCCTGGGAGGAGGTGAAACTGAAGCTGGAACAAGAAGAGGGTGGTCAAGAAGGCATTCCAGGCAGAGGACATGGCAGTAGCAAAACCGAGGTGCCAGGACGGCCCCTGCATCGGGAGGGTGCCTTCCAGGGAAACAGAAGGTTCTCTTGGGTAGAGTAAGAATTCAGATTGGGCAGTGAGGACAGAGGTTCAGGAATGTTTCTGAAGCGCTTCGAATGCCAAGGGAAGCGGTTTGGACTTTGTCTTGGAAGCAAGAGGGAGCCATTGAAGGTTCTTAATGATGGCATTGCCATGATTAGAGATGGGCTATCAGGAGAGTCACCATGGCAACTCTCACCAAATGGGTTAAAGAGAGGAGAGAGCTAACACGGCAAGGCAGGCGAGCAAGGACTCTGTTCACAGGGCCCTGAATGAATGGGCTACCACACAGATACGTCATGAAGAGGAGGAAATCAAAGAATAACTGTGATCAAAATTATAGTTGTGTTAGGCCATTCTTGCATCGCTCTAAAGAAATACCTGAGACTGGGCTGGGCATGGTGGCTCATGTCTGTAATTCCAGCACTTTGGGAGGCTGAGGCAGTAGAATCACTTGAGGCCAGGAGTTCGAGACCAGCCTGGCCAACACAGTGAAACCCCACCTCTACCAAAAAATACAAAACTTAGCCAGGTGTAGTGGCACGTGCCTGGAGTCCCAGCCACTTGAGAGGTTGAGGCAGGAGAATCTCTTGAACCCAGGAAGCAGAGGTTGCAGTGAGCCGAGATTGTGCCACTGCACTCCAGCCTGGGTGACAGAGTGAGACCTTGTCTCAAGAAAAGAGAAATACCTGAGACTGGATAATTTTTGAAGAAAAGAAGTTTAATCGGCTCACAGTTCTGTCGACTATACAGGAAGCATGATGCTGGCCTCTGCTTGGCTCTTCGGGAGTCCTCAGGAAGCTTTTACTCACGGCAGGAGGTAAAGCGGAGCAGGAGCAAGGGGTAGGAGGTGGCACCACACACTTCTAAACAACCAGATCTCGGGAGAACTCACTGCTGCAAAGACAGCACCAAGGGAATAGTCCTAAGCCATTCATGAGAAATCCACCCTGTGAGCCACTCACCTCCCACCCAGCCTCACCTCCGACACTGGGGGCTACATTTCTTTTTCTTTCTTTTTCTTTCTTTCCTTCTTTTTTTTCTTTTTGACAGAGTTTCACTCTTGTCACCCAGGCTGTAGTGCAATGGGACCATCCCAGCTCACCGCAACCTCCACCTCCTGGGTTCATGCGATTCTCCTGCCTCAGCCTCCCAAGTAGCTGGGATTACAGGCATGCACCACCACACTTGGCTAATTTTGTATTTTTAGTAGAGACGGGGTTTCTCCATGTAGGTTGGGCTGGTCTCTAACTCCTGACCTCAGGTGATCTGCCCACCTCAGCCTCCCAAAATGCTGGGATTACAGGCGTGAGCCATTGCACCCAGCCTGGGGTCTATATTTCAATGTGAGATTTGGTGGGACACAGATCCAAACCCTATCAATCGCTTAATGTTTACTGAGAGCCTCCAAGTTTACTGAGTTCCAGCGTCTACTGAGCCTCGTTCTGAGTGTGTGCAGTATCTGCCTGGGAAGCAGTGTTACCATCCCCATTCAATAAACAAGGATGCTGAAATACAGAGGGACCACTTGGCAGTAGGCCACAGAGCTAAGAGGCAGCTAAGCTGGGGCTGGGATAGAGGCCTCCTCAGCCTCCCAAGGGTGTTTCTTCCCCGGACCACACTGTCTCCCACAAGTGTGTGGTGCTGAGAGCAGAAGTGGGGTGGCGAGGTCTAGGCCAAGGGCACTGGTGCCTAAAGGGGCAGGGCTGGACACCGAGGCACTGACACCCAGCTCCCTGCATTCCTGAGTCTGCCAGGGCCAAGTCTGCCCTCCAGATGCTTGGACCTAAAGGCATTGAGACAAGCCTTGCATAAGGTCTGTGTAAGACAAGCCTCAGATCATGGGACGAGTGGGTACAGATGCCACCAAGAAGACAGCGGACATTTATTCCCCCTCTGTCCTTAATCTAGGAAGACTTCTTAGCCAGAGTGGAACTTCAGGGACAAGAAGTGGACATAGTGCTGTATCATGGTTAAGATCATGGATTTTGGAGTCAGATAGATCCAGGTTTGAATCCAGGCTCTTCTTTGTACCTGCTATGTTACCTCGGGCAAATTATTTAACCTCTCTGAGGCCAGTTTCCTTGTCTATATAAAAGGAATGATGATGCCTTCCTTTCAGGATTTTTGTGAGCATTACATGAGGTAAATATAAAGCACTTAGCGTCAGGACTGGCAAGTAGTAGGTACTCAATAAACAATAGTCAGGTTAGAGCCTGGGAACTCACCCCCATGACCATGGGACACCATGGGTGATCCCAGTTGGATCTAAGTTTCTTGGGGAGCTCTGCATTTCTGATAGCATGTGGTAGTGTCAGCACGTCCCAAGCCAGGTGTGTGCCATCAGCCTCGGCCTGAGGGGGCTGCAGGCATTCCAGGCACCTGCGTCTGGGTCCCAGGCACCTGCGTCTGGGTCCCAGGCCAGTGCTTCTTGGGAGCTGGGGTGAGGGTCAAAATAGCAATGATGGTGGGCGAGGTGGTGACAAGGAGGATGGTGGAGGTGATGAAGCCATGATGGGGTCTAATCTGCCTCCTTTCCCCGCCCCACCCCCACGCTATCGGTAAAAAAAATTAAATACTGACTGAGCCTTCCAGTGCACTGTTTTTAAAGCTTTACATGTGTTGGCACATCCATCTTTCCAGTATCCCTGTGAGATTGCACCGTTCTGTACCCATTTTTCAGATGAGGAAGCTGAGGCACAAACGGCAAATGGCTTGCTCAGATCCCATAGCTGTAAGTAGCAGATCCAAGATGCTAGCCCAGGTCACCTGATTCCAGGGCCCAGACCCCTCATCTCCCAGAGCTGCCTCCCAGGCCCAGTGTTCAGAAGTTCACGCCAACACTGCACAGATTTTAAGAGTGGAATTGGCCGGGCGAGGTGGCTCAGACCTGTAATCCCAGTGCTTTGCGAGGCCGAGGCGGGTGGATCACTTGAGATCAGCAGTTCGAGACCAGCCTGACCAATATGGTGAAACCCCATCTCTACTAAAAATTAGCCAGGTGTGGTGGCGGGCTACTGTCGTAGTCCCAGCTACTTGGGAGGCGGGGGCAGGAGAATCGCTTGAACCTGGGAGGTAAAGGTTGCAGTGAGCCGAGATCACGCCACTGCATTCCAGCCTGGGCAACAGAGCAAGACTCCGTTTCAAAAAAAAAGAAGAAGAGTGGAATTGTAGAGTTTTTCAGTATTCAGTGGGTTTCCAGAAAGACAGGTTGGCAGGCTTCAAGGAGAGATACTCTCCTCCTGCCTGCCTGTTGGTGAAGCCCATCAGAAAGGCAGAAGGTCTGGTGTCTAAGAACCTGGAAGCTGAAGCCACAGTCTGGGCTCAAATCCTCCCTTTGCTGTTGACCTCTGCGTGTCCCTGAGAAAGTTACCTAATTTCTCTGTGCCTCTAATTCCTCATCTGGGTAAATGGGGTTCATGATAATGCCTGGCTGTCAGAGGTGCCTGGGAGGTTAAATTTTTAGATGTTTTTTAATGCTTGTAATGTGCTTATAATGTTGCCTGGTAGATAACAAGCATTCACTAGGTGTGTCCCAGGCTAGGTCCCAGCTATCAAGACTATTTTGTTCTGGAAGGCAGAAGCCACTTGGCTGAAATGGAACCGTCAGGGAGTGCAGAGACCCGGGCCATCAGCGAGGGCACTGATGTCTCAGGATCTAAACTTTTCATTCCCACTCCACTCACCAGGAAGCCCTGCTGGCCTGCTCCCTCTCTTCCACCCCTAGTCCAGGAGGCCACCAAGGCCTGAGACTGCCTGAGAGTTCTAGAGAGCCCCAGATACGAGGTCGCATGCTGATTTGGAGGCCCCAGACGTCAAGCCAGCCCGCAACTGATCTTTGTTCCTAAAGCTAGTGGAGCCCAGCTGCCCAGCCTTGGGGGGACCACAGCCATGACAGAAACTGATTCAGTTGCTCTGCAAGTGTTTGCTGCGTGCCTACTGTGTGCCAGGCACCTGTCCTTGGCACTGGAGATCAGGCTGAAAACAAAGTCCCTACTCACATAGAGCTTACATCCTAATGGAGTCAGTGATGGACAATTAAAAAAATAAACGAGTGTGAGATTCAATGTGATAACTTGAAGAATTGACAACTACAGTGAAGGGAAACAGAGTGGGCCAAAGGGTTGGAGAGGGAGGAGGGAATCTTGGGAAAAGAAGATTGTAGGCATCTGGAAAAACGACTTAAAGAAAACTAACTCTTCTTGTCTTCCACTAAGCATTTGCTCGGGAAAGTAACAGAACTAGTCAGATTCATGACACATATCAAAACTGGATTATTGGTAGGAAACCCTTTGGTAGGACCAAGAATCACTTGGTCAAGTGCCCTTAAATGATAGCCAGTTAGGCACAAGCTCAGCCTACCTTGTTAAACCCATGACACAGCCTCTGCCCTTCTAAGCCTCAGTTTCTTCCGCTGCACAAATGGGGTCACAAGCCCCTCCTAGTAGAGTGGTTGGCCAAGCTCAAGGAGATGGTCTATGTAGAGCCTTCACACAGCCCCGCCGCCAGCTGAGCAGTCACTGTTCACTAAGCAGCATTGTTGAGCGCCTGCTGGATACGCTGCAATCCAGAGTGTTAGGACATCTTCCTTCCCCAGGTCTGCCATCCCCCTTCGTGCCTGGGTCTCGGTGGTGCCTGGTGCTGGGCTGGCCTGGCATCCTCAGGCAGGAAAGGGCAGCGGCTCCTTTAAGGCAGGCCCCAGCTGGGCTGCCTGGATATTGGAGCAGGGACGAGATTAGGTGGCGGAGGCGCTGGCCGGGCCAGATGCGCCTGAGCGCGGCCTCGTTATGTATTCATGAGCTGTGAGGAAAAGAAATAAAAGGATTCATTATCGTCCAAACTGTTACTAATGACATGTACCTGGAGCCCGAGCACCTCTGGAAATCTAATGCGACACACTCGGAGAGAAAATGTATTCCCGGACTCGACGCCGCGGCCGATGGAAAATGTCCCCTCCCCGCCCTTCCTCATTGCCATTCACTCAGGGCCACATTTACAATTCTTCTGCCATTATGTCCGACCAGGGCCTCTGAGCCTCTGTCACGACCTGCACATTAGCTGAAAATTGGAAATTCCACAGCGTGGCCGTGGCCACGGTGGGCTGGGCCAGAGCAGGTCTCGGAAACTGAGAGGCACAAGGGACTGAGCAAGAGGGGTGCTCAGGGGCAAGGCGAAGGGACAAGGGGAGGAACAGTGCTTCTGGCCTTTAGGGGTCCTGCTGGATCCGTCCCCCAGCTGACCACACACCATGCCAAGCCCAGCCTCGGGATGCCCAGCCTCGGGACCCCAACCCCTTTTACCTCTTCGCCTTTGCTCTCCCTCCCACCCCATCTTGCTTTGAAAGCCTTCTGCCTCCTGCATTGCAATCCCAATCCTTTGTTCCCTTCAACAACCCAGTAGAAATATTATGCAGCAAGAGCCATCAGTCTGGATCTTATTTTGCAAGATAAACGTGTCTCAGGTGCATTATAAAAGCATCATCTCAACTGACCTTCACCGCCACACTGTGAGGTGAGTTCTACTCTGATCCTCATTTTACAGAGGAGAAAACTCAGACTTGCAGAGTTAAGGGATTTGCTCACAGTCACGCAGGGAGAAAGGAACAGAGCTGGGATTTCCCCCTGGGCTGGAGTGATTCCAAGATTTGAGCCTTGCCCTGGCACCACATGGAAACTCCAAGCTCAAGGCTTAGCTCCTCCAAGAAGCCTTCTCAGGCAGGTCTCTGCCTATTAAAGTTAAATCCTTGGGTTGGGTGCCCCTGGGCTGTCCCAGGTGACAAACTGTGGACCTCTGTTTAATGCATCTTCCTGGGAAAGATGCAGCTGTGCATACAGCCTGCTGTGCCTTGGAAGGCAGGGGCCCATCACCTGAGCCTTCTGTGTCTGCCTGCAATGCTTATCATTCAGTAAGTGCAGAGTTAAGTCCTGTGGAGTATATGTCTGTCCCATGTGGCTTCAGAGGCAGAGCTGGGATGGACTGGGGGACCCAGGGAAAGTGGGTTTGGGCCTTATCCAAGGAAGAGCTTTAAGTAGAAAGGACAAATAAAAGACAATATTTCAAATAGACAATGAATAGTGTATTTGTCCATTTTCACACTGCTATAAAGAAATGCCTGAGACTGGATAATTTATAAAGAAAAGAGGTGTTTAATTGACTCACAATTCAGCATGGCTGGGGAAGCCTCAGGAAACTTACAATCATGGTGGAAGGGGAAGGGGAAACAGGCACTTTCTTCAAAAGGTGGCAGGAAAAAGAAGAGTGAAGGAGGAATTTTCAAACACTTAAAAAAAACATCAGCTCTCGTGAGAGCTCACTCACCATCATGAGAACAGCAAAGGGGAACCACCCCCATGATCCAATCAGCTCCCTCCTTTGACAGATTAGGACTACAGGTTTCCCCCGCCTTGACACGTGAGGATTACAATTTGAGATGAGATTTGGGTGGGGACACAGGACAAACAATATCTAATAGGTTTTTGGTGTAAATATATCTCAACTATCATTGTTTATTTGAAATTCAAATTAACCAGATGTCTTGTCTTTGGAGTGCTAAATCTGGTAGTCCAAGCTTGGAGATACCCCAAGCAACCCCACAAAGGGCCTGGCTCACCTGGAGATTTGGGGTCAGAGCCTCAGGCCATACATACTGAACTCTTAAAAACATTATTCAGAGATTCCATTCCCCAGACTTTCTTTTGGCTACGTGTGGTCACATGACTAAGTTCTCGTCAGTGGAATGTGAGTAAAAGTGATAGCAGACCCTTCTAGTTAAAAAGAAAGGACAAGATAAAATCTTGCCCTTTCCCACTTCCTGCTTGCTGGGTGCCAGAAGAAATGGCAGGAGCTGCAGCAGCTATCTCTGAGCCAGAGGTAGAAGCCACATGTTGAGGATGACACAGTTGTCCCTAGTAGGCCTGAACCACTTACCTCTGGAATGTTACTCAAGATAAAACAAACAAATAAATAAACAAAAAAGACCTAATTGTTTAAGCCACTGTATTGTTGGGTTTATTTGTTCTAGTAGCTTAGACTGTACCTCTAACACATTCTCCCACCAAAATGCCAGCCCCCAGGAAAGTGAGGACTTAATCATTCAATGTGCTAACACCAACACTTGTCACCAAGTAGAAGATCCTCAATAAACATTTGTTGAACAAATAAATGAATGAATGGCTTAGATGAGTAAATAAACAGCTAATTAATTAATTATAACAATGAGCATTAGTGAATGCTCACAAAGTTGTCTTATAACCATTAACTCCTTCAATCCTCACAACCCTGTGATGTAGGAACCATTCACATCCCCACTTTATAAATGAGGACACTAAGGTGACTTGGCCTAGTTTAGAGAGCAGGTGTGCGATGGAGCCAGGGTACAGTCCGACTTCAGGGTCCTCTCACTTAACCTTCTATCCTGCCTCTCATTAGAAGAAAAGATGAGCAAGTGGGTGAGTGAAAGGGCAACTCCGTAACTGTTTATTCAACACATCTTTTATTGAGTGTGACAGGTACCTGGAGCCTGAGCACCTCTGGAAATCTAAGCTAGGGCACTGTTCTAGAAACTGGAGATTTAGCAATAAACAAGACCAACAAAAATCCATACCGACAGTGCTTATATCCTAGTTGGGCAGACAGGCAGTAAACAAGATAAACAAGTCTAACGGACAGTGTTACTATAGGATTCTGTTTGTATGAAGTTCAAGAACAAGCAAAACTAATCCATGGGAATAGAGATCAGGGCAGCAGTTGCCTTCAGAAGGAGGACTGAAGGAAAGGACACAAGGGGTTCTCTAGGATGGTGGAAATATTGTTTATCTTGTTTTGGGAGGTGGTAACATGGTAACATGGAGGCAGGCTTTTTTTTTTTTTTTAGATGGAGACTTTCTCTGTTGCCCAGGCTGGAGTGCAGTGGTGCCATCTCAGCTCACTGCAACCTCCACCTCTTGGGTTCAAGTGATTCTCCTGCCTCAGCCTCCCAAGTAGCTGGGATTACAGGCGCTTGCTACCACGCCCAGCTATTTTTTGTATTTTTAGTAGAGACAGTTTCCCCATGTTGGCCAGGCTGGTCTCGAACACCTGACCTCAGGCGATCCACCCCTCTTGGCCTCCCAAAGTGCTGGGATTATAGACATGAGCCACTGTGCCTGGCCAGAGACTAATATTTACCAAAATTCATCAAACTTTATGTGTGAGGCCTGTGCATCTTATTGTATGTATATAAAGTGAACCTCAGTCAAGAATCAGTAAAATCAATATATATAGAAAATAGACACAGTGTCTACTAGTTCTAAATACTAGGGAGAAAATAAGAAGAAAACCAGGGGTGGGGCAGGGGGATTTTACATACGGTGTCAAGGAAGGAAGGAGGGAGGGAGGGAGGGAAAAAAGGAGGGAGGGAGAGAGGGAGAGAAGGAGGGAGGGATGGGCAAATGAGGAAGTAAAAGCCATGTCTTGCCCAGAAAGGAGCACTCCCCGTGAACAGGGATTCATGCACCTGAAGCTTCAAGCCCTGGGGAACCAGGCTCTTCCAGTGTGGGAGGGGCAGTGGTACTTTCTATTTAAGAATAGCCTCTTGCATGGAGCCCTGCTAAGGAGTAGTTTGAGGACAAACGCTACATCCCAGGGTACAGGAGATAGAAATCATGGAGCAGACAGACCAAGGTGACTACTGTGCTAATTAAAGAAAAGGAGATGTCCCTTAACTGTGTTCACCCTGCCCCCAACCCTAATGTCTCAGCCAGCACAGCTTCCACCCTCCCCACCCTTGCTACCTCCACCAATAACTGGACATCCCAATAAACAGCAGCAGAAATTGGAAATCCATATGAAAAAAATCCATATGAGCTGAGATCACACCACTGCACTCCAGCCTGGGCAACAGAGAGAGATTCTGCCTCAAAGAAAAAAAAAAATCAGTGAATGAATGAAACAAAGGCTCTGTAGCACCTCTGATCCTGCTTACATACCTCTGGTGACGGGGAACTTATCCCCTCTAGGGGAAGCCTGATCTGCCACTGGGGAGCACCAATTGGCAAAGACTGCCCTTGATGGAACCCTTGTTCTTCTCCCCGTCCTCCTCTTCCCATTTCTGCAATCTTCCTCCAGCATAAACCTCCCCCGGGGAGCATGGGTCCCAGCTACACACACACACACACACACACACGCACACGCACACAGGCTCCCTGTTAAAAGCAAGGAAGGAGGGGAGGTCTACCATCCCTGTGAGTGGGAAAAGGAAGGAAAAGACTATCTGAAACCGTATTGTGCCTTCATTCATTCACTTACTCGTTTATTCACTTATCAGTTAACCTCATCTTGGCTCCCATTCCTGGGTAGATCTTGAGCTAAGCATTAAGAACTGAGAGGAGGCCAGGCACAGTGGGTCACGCCTTTAACTCCAGCACGTGGAAGGCTGAGGTGGGAGGATCACTTGAGGCCAGGAGTTCAAGACTAGCCTGGGCAACATAAATGAGACCCTGTCTCTACAAAACAAAAAAAGTAGCCAAGCATGGTTGTGCATGTGCCTGTAGTCCCAGCTATGCAGGAGGCTGAGGCAGAAGAATCACTTGAATCCAGGAGTTGAAGGTTCCAGTGAGCTATGGTCATGCCACTGCACTCCAGCCTGGGCAACAGAGCCAGACCCTGTCTCCAAAAAGGAATAACCATGATGAATAAGAAATCATTTCTGCCCTCAAGGAGCTTCCAGTTCAGTGGGGGTCAGGCCGACAGGTAAGAATATCTGTGCAGTACCTGGGCTGCACTTGAAACCAGGCAGGTGGTTGATGGGGAGTAGCAGGACCTGGAGCTGGTATTTCTCTCCCGGCATCCCCCTGCCCCAAGTCTAAAGAGGAAAGAGATTCATAAACAAACGATCCCCGACCACCTGGATGCTTGCTGGGCTGGTGGCAACAATAATGCTAATAATAATAACAGGTTTCCAAACAACTGATCCTCTTAACAGTGCTATTATTATCTTTCAGTTTACAGATGAGGAAGCCGAGAGGTTTGACACCCACTGCTAATGAGAAAGGAAATGAGATTCAAACTTGTAATAGTCTGACCTAAGGACCAAGATGCTTCCTTTGAGAGGAGTATGGGAGCATGGAAGGAGGACAGCCACTCTGATCCTGGTGGCTAGAGAAGGCTTCCTGGAGGCAGTGTCCCTTGATCTTGTTCTCGAACGGTGTTAAAAGACTGAATATACAAATGGACAATGGCCAGACCGTATAGAAAAACAGAACTTTAACCCACAACCTACAGCCCCTGCCCAGGAAACAAACTGCCTCATCTACAAAAGAAAAAATAACCCAGGAAGCCAGCCTGCTAGATGTCAGACGTGTCATCTCCAGGAACAATCCAGAAAGCTAAACAGTAACTTCTATAACAATAGATCCCAAAATGGTCAGGCCCTCTTTAGTAACTGACAGCTTCCCTAATGTTTATTCCTGCATCCAACTTACAACCAAGCAGAGAAAGTCAAATGTGTACCCCTAGCCAATCTCACGGGGTGCCCCGCTTCTAGTTAGCCACCTCCAGCCTCCCCATGCCCACGGCCTCCCATCAGGACACACCTGAGGCTTCTCTTTTTCCCCCACCGCTCCTCTCTTTGAACCTCTGCCAAAACACACGTGATGGAGGCTGACTCCCTTGCTACAGCAAGCTCAGAATAAATAGCCTTTGCTTTTCTCATTGGGTCGGTCTTGTTTATTTCTACAAGATGTAGGAGTTTGCCAGGTGGCACAGTAGGGGAAGGAAGAAGCCAGAGAGAATGGTATGTGCAAAGGCATGGAGGTGTAAATTAGCCAACCCTGGGAAGTGGAGAAAATAAGAGATAAGGCCAGTGAGCCGAGAAAACTCCTACTCATCCAACAACACCCAGTTTGAGAAGGTTCCTCTATGCATACAGCATAATATGTACCTCTGGGGTCTGCGGGGGCCAAGTGAACTTGCTCAGCTGGTACTCACCCAAGACCCCCAGAAGCAGCTTACATCACCAGGCGAGGGTGGTTGGGGATGGGGAGCCCCATTGCCCAGATTCGGGGCCAAGGCCAGTGAGCCCTTCTTATGCTCCTGCCCTGTCTGGGCTGCCCAAGCCTCTGCCTGGCCCTGGTGCCCCGTCCCCTCATGTGTCAGCCACATCTTCTCCACTTTAGCTGCCCTCTCTGGTTGTGCTAATGGGCATGGACTGGCAGCGCGTTCTGATTTAATCAAGACTGGAGACAGGATTCCCCCCGCTGCCACTGCTTGTACTGCCCGGGGCCCAGGATGCTCAGATTAATTCACAGGACGTCACAGACGCTGTTCTGCTGTGCTTGTCATCTTCGCCAGCCAGGTGTGAGGTTTCCCAAGGCCCTGAACACGCGGCCTCAGCACCCAGACTTAGAGGCTCCATGCCCCCCCACCCTGCATACACCTCCCCAGCTTAGGGGTACAGGCTGTAAGTGAGACACACCAGCCCACAGGAGGGGCCTGGGGCAGAAGCCCAGTTCAGATGTCTGAATCTGGGATGGGCCGTGTGGCAGAGGGAGAGAGAGGCTAGCCTGGGAGGCAGAAGAAATGGATTAGATTGTCATCCGACTGTCAATGCATTAGATACATCATCCGAAGCTCCCTATCTACCGCGACCCTCATCCCTGATTCCTTCTTCTTTTTGTCTTTGACTTAACAAGCATTGTCTGATCACAGTCTGTGTGCCCAGGGCTGGGGATGCCACAAGGAACAAGGTATAGTTCCCGGCTGGCGATTAGTGTTCTCTGGGCCTCAATTTCTCATCTGCAGAATGGGACACCAATCCCTCCCTGGATGGCTTCACCAAGGAATTGTGGGGATCTTGGATGGTCATTAATGCGGCCATAGTGGGAAAGCAGGTACAGAATAGATAACCCAACGCAGAGTCAGGGTGTCTGGGTTCAAGTCCTGGTGCAGCCACCGGCAAGCTGAGGGGCTTCAAGCAAATGTCTGCCTCTCCCTGAGCCTGTCTTCTCAGCTGCAAAGTGGGGAGAGCAGAAATAACCCAAATAATATCTACTTGTCAAGCACTTATGACGTGCCAAGCTCTTGGGAAGATATGAATTCATTTAAGCTCCACAATCTCGTTTTGATGGTGAAAGAAACTGAAACACAAGAGGTAAAACAGTAGCCCCAAGGCCACGCAGCCCGGCCGGCTCCAGTACCTGCTCTCCTAAGCCCCTGGCTCCGGCGTCTCTCACCACCCGTCCGTGAGCACCTGGCCCAATCTCTCCACCCGCCCCAGAGTTCACACAAAACAAAGACCTCTCCAATGCTCTCTCGGAGTCCACGGGGGTCTTATTTTCGTTTTATCATTCTTGGTATGTGTTTCTGTTTTTTGGTTTGGTTTTTAGAATCAGACAGGAAACTCGATCAGGGCAATTGCTATGCCTCCCCTATCAGGTAGCTCCCTCATACAGCGGCTGATTCTCCCCATCATTCTGGGAGTGCCCCAGAGTGAGGACAGGAGGGGAGCTCTAGGTCTCATGGCAGTTTTTCCACCTGCCTGTTCTTAATCTCCCCAATTCCCATCAGAGGCCCAGCCCTTCCTGGAGCCATCTGGTCTACCTCCTCAGGGGTGCCACCTGCAGGATGATTCTCTCCAGCCTCCTTGGAGAAATGAATACAGTAATATCCTTTCCTAAATTACTGCCGTAGTTGGCTGAATGTGAGAAACCTAGAGCTGGGGGCGTTGGCAGCTCAAGTGCTAAGAGTTAATTCAATTAGCCAGAGCACAGAAAGCTTGGGCCTGCTGTCTGCCTGCAGCACAGATCAGCAGACTTTGGTGGACTTTCCACACCTCTGAAATCTCAGCTCCTCTTCCACACCCTGTGTGGCTTTCCCTGTTTTCCCTTATGCAAAACTAAGGCTTGGATTAGGACAAATACCTAATGCACGCAGGGCTTAAAACCTAGATGATGGGTTGATAGGTGAGCAAACCACTGTGGCATATTTTAGAATCCTGTCTAATTCTAAAACCAACATACCTATGTAACAAACCTGCGCATTCTGCACATATAGCCTGGAACTTAAAATAAAATAAAACAAAAACGAAGGCTTGGGGCTGGGCACAGTGGCTCACGCCTGTAATCCTAGCACTTTGGGAGGCCGAGGCAGGCGGATCATGAGGTCAGAAGTTCGAGATCAGCCTGACCAAGATAGTGAAACCCCGTTTCTACTAAAAATACAGAAAAAAAAAAAAAATTAGCCAGGCGTGGTGGTATGCACCTGTAATCCCAGATACTCAGGAGGCTGAGGAAGGAGAACAGCTTGAACCCGGGAGTCGGAGGTTGCAGTGAGCCAAGATCGCGCCACTGCACTCCAGCCTGGGCAACAGAAAGAGACTCCATCTCAAAACAATAAACAAACAAACAAACAACAAAAACAAAGCAAAACAAAACAAACGAAGGTGAAGACTTGGAAGTATGAGTGAGTCCAACTCGAACAGGCAACCTGACCTGAAAAGGCCCCAACATGCCCCTCAGCACATCCTGGCAGCCTCAGGCTTTGAACCCAGAACTTCTGGTTCCAAGTTCTGCTTTTGCATTTGTTTCTCCCCCTGCCTGGAATGCTCTCCCCCAGATCTCTGCCCGGGCACCTCCTTCTCATCCTTCCCTAATCCCATCATCTCAAGCCCAGGCACACTCCCTCCAGGGCAGCGTCCCTCCCCCTCCCTGCCTCACTCTCCAAGTGTGTTGTCTCCTGCAGAGAGGGCACTGCCTACCTGATTACCGCCACCACCACCCTGTCCCCAACTTTTAGGCTGCCACCTCCATCGCCATCTGCCTCACATCAGTCTAGGTCACAGCTGTATTGCCAGCACCTGGCACGTGGTTGCCTTTAGTAAATCCTTGTGGAATGAACAAATGGGGGTCCATGAAGACCCCACAGTCTGGAACTTAAGCTTCTTCTGCTGTGGCCATGGCAGGAGGGGTGCCAGGCGGACCAGCCCTGGTGGCCGCACCCTTCTCACAACCCAGCTGTGACTGCAGCCGCCTCTGATTAGGACCCGATTCACAGAGAGGCCTTTTGGCCATCAGCTTCCATTAGTTGCATCAGATTTTAGCTGGGAAGTCTGGCTGTTGCCCAAGAAGGTGGTCTCTGGAGTAGCCCTGAGCGGGAAGCTTACTCTCGTAAGCTTGGGAGAGACTCAGCAACCGGGGTCTCAGCAATGTGACGGTCCAAGCACTGCTGGGAAGGCTGGGGCGGGTTGGGGAAGGGGTGGTGGAAGATACGGGCAGTGCAGGGGTTCCTGGAGTGGTGCCTCTGCTATCCATCATGGGGCCAGGAGTTCACTCAGCCTCCCCATTCTTCACCCTCATTCTGAATCTGCTACCACCATTCCGTGAGACCTCGGGCCGGTCACTCGCCTTCTCCGGGGCTCACTTCCATGACTGCAAAGGGAGGGGATCAGACATTTTGGGGGCTCCCCCAGTTTAGGGATTCCAAGGTTCCATCTGGCTATGATGCCCACATTCCCTGGATGTCCAGGGTCTCCACCAGCTCCCTGGCTCTTTCCCCACTCACCCTGGCCCTCTGTGGCTGGAGAGATCTTTCCAGCACAAATCACCCATGTTCTGTCCCTCAGCCACTGTCTCTGCTGCCTCAGCGCTTGTCACTTGACACCAACTTTAGCAGTTTCTTTAAAAACTGAACATACACATACCATGCAACACAGCAATGGCGCTCCCAGGCATCTATCCCAGAGACAAGAACACTGATGTCCACACAGAAGCTGTGCACACACATTCATAGCAGCTGTATTTGTATTGGCTAAAAGTTGGAAACAACCAAAATGCCTTCAGTGGACACACAGTTAGCACACAGTGGCTCACCCATCCCGTGGAATCATACTCAGCAATGACAAGGAATCTGCGACTGATACATGCAGCACCTGGGTGAATCTCTAAAGAGTCATGCTGGGGCTGGGCATAGTGGCTCACTCCTATAATCCCAGCACTTTGGGAGTCCAAGGCCGGTGGATCCCTTGTGTCTAGGTGTTTGAGACCAGCCTGGGCAACATGGCAAAACCCCACCTCTACCAGAAAAAAAGAAAAAAAACTTACAAAAATTAGCCAGGTGTGGTGTCATGTGCCTTTGGTCCCAGCTACACTGGAGGCTGAGGTAGAAGGATTGCTTGAGCTGAAGAGGATGAGGCTGCAGTGAACCGAGATCACACCACTGCACTCCAGCCTGGGTAACGGAGCAAGACCTTGACCCAAAAAATAAAAATAAAAAAATAATAAAAACATGCTTGATTAAAAAAAAAAAAAGCCAACTCAAAGTCATATGCTGTGTGAGTTCAATTCTGTAATGCTCTTAAAATGATGAAATCATAGATCAACAGATTAGGGATGGCCAGGTGTTAGGGATGGTTGCAGGAGGAAGGAGAGTGTGGTTATAAAGGGACAGCATAGGGGTCTTTGTGTTCTGTATCTTGGTTGTGGTGGTGGATACACAAATCTACACATGTGATAAAATGGCAGGGAACTGGCTGGGCGCAGTGGCTCATGCCTGTAATCCCAACACTTTGGGAGGCTGAGGTGGGCAGATCACTTGAGGTCAGGAGTTTGAGACGAGCCTGCCCAACATGATGAAACCCCGTCTCTACTAAAAATACAAAAATTAGCCTTGCATGGTGGCACACGCCTGTAATCCGAGCCACTCGGGAGGCTGAGGCAGGAGAATCGCTTGACTCCGGGAGGCGGAGGTTGCAATGGGCGGAGATCACCCCACTGCACTCCGGCCTGGCCGACAGAGCAAGACTCTGCCTCAAAAAAAAAAAACAAAAAACCGAGCAGAGAACTATACAACACATTGTCCCCATGTCAACTGCCTGACTTTGACACCAAACTAGAGTTTATAAGATGTCGCTATTGGGGGGAAACAGGGTGAAGGGTACATGGAGCCCTTCTGTACTGTCTTTGCAAATCCCTGCGAATCCATAGTGATTTTGAAATAAAGATTTATTTAAAGCAGGATTCAAACATCTATACAGCATGGCTCTAATGATGGGGTAATGGTCGTGGGGGAAGGTGGGGGCCACTCTTCTGTAATAACAGCATGGGAGACTTGCAATCTGATCACGTGCTCCATGAAAGGCACTTTTCAAACATCAGCTCATCTTATTCAGACAATCCTGTGATGTTAAAAGGCATGCTTATTCCCATCTTACATAAAAGGAAACTGAGTCTCAGGAAATTGGAGTCACTGTCCCAGGGGCAGAAGAGAAATTTAAGCCCAAAGTGTCCTGCTTTCCCCCTCCCCAACCCATGCCGCCCCTCACCTGTGTTTCAGACTCATTTGCCGTTGAGTGGTATTGTTTATTTTCTTCTTTCTACTTCTCTGTATTTCCTCTAATAAGCATGCCTTACTGTAATCATCAAAAGAAAAAATAAGCAAACACTAGAAAGTGTTTCTTGGTGGGTTGCCTGTTTGTTCTGGAGCCCGTGGCACTACAGTCTACGATTTCTGTCTCCTGGACACTCTCCTGGCTGCCCAGGATGGGAGCTGCCTTCCGGGCCTTCTACCACAAGCACCCCCCCACTCACCCCCTGTGGACAGTAGGGTCTGAAGTCAAAGCCCCAGGTCTGCTCACACCCACTAGGAGCCCTGGGACAAAACTCTTAACCTGGGAGTCTCAGATTCCTCATCTGTAAAATGAGAATTCGTAGACGGGGCGTGGTGGTTCACGCCTGCAATCCTAGCACTTTGGGAGGCCGAGATGGGAGGATCACCTGAGGTCAAGAGTTCAAAACCAGCCTGACCAACATGGAGAAACCCCATCTCTACTAAAAATACAAAATTAGCTGGGCATGGTGGCGCATGTCTGTAATCTCAGCTATTCAGGAGGCTGAGGCAGGAGAATCACTTGAACCCAGGAGGCAGAGTTGCAGTGAGCCGAGATCGCGCCATTGCACTCTAGCCTGGGCAACAAGAGCGAAACTCCATCTCAAAAAAAAGGGGAGAATTAATACCTCCCACTCATCAAGGTTGTTGTGAAGACCCAGTGGAATAAGATGGTAATATTCTGCCGACATTTTCCGTGTATCCACTATGTGAGAGCATTTGATCCTTTGAAAAACTGAAAGCTGCCTCCGTCCCTCCTGGAGCACAGCGGGGTAGGAATTGCTAAGTAAATATCACAGTTGTTATTGTTGTTCTTGTCCCTGCCTAGCTGGCTGCAGCCTTATACATCCAGATGGGCAGGGGTTCCTTGGGAACCTGGCAGAACTGGGTGGAACCGAGCCTTCCTGGGAATGGCAGCCCAAGGAAAGAGGGGAGCATGCCACAGCTCAGGAGACCCCGAAAGACCCCTTTGCCTGCTGGTTTTTCGCACCAAGAATCGATTTTCAAGGGTGTTTCCCAGAAGTGGTCTGGCCTCTATAGTATCATCATTCATCCTACCCTGGCTACCAGCCACTCCCGACCAAGCCCTCTCCGCCCTGACCGCCTCTTGCAGCTGGGACAGGAAGCTGCTTCCCGAAAATACCCCAACCGCACCCATGAGGGCATGGATGCCAGCACCCCCTGTCTGCCATGTCCCAGCCTTCACCCGCTGAGGCTCTTGGCAAGGCTGGGCCAGGAATACCACACTGGAGCCAGGGAAGCATTTCCCAGGCTGGGGCTTAGAGAGGAGGGGTCTAGGCCAAGTGGTCAGAGCTGGGGGTGGGGCACTTCCTGCGTTCCAGTGGGAGACCAAGCCACTGCCAGCTTCCCATGCCCATCCCAGCTTGCAGATGTTCCAGGGAGTGTTCAGAGGAAGTGCAAGGATTAAGACAGGGACTAGGGGGCAGAACAGGAGAGGATCTGTCTAGGGAAGATGAGAGAAGAGCCCTGGAGAGGTCACGGGGACCAGTGAGAGGAGGCTAGGACAGAGGACACACAGGCTGCCTCTGCTGCTGGCCTGCTGCATGAACCTGGGGCAGTCATGTCCCGCTCCAGACCTCAGTCCATCTACAATCCAAGGAGCTGGATGAGGTGGTTTATTTCAAGAACTCACTGAGCACCTCCTGCTGCGGGCCGTGAACTGGGCCCTGGAGGCAGAGCTGCAAAGGTCTCCTTCCTGACCCCTGGAGCTGACCGAAGGGTGGGAAGGCAGAGAACAAATGATTTCAATAAGGAATGTGAGATGAGCAGTGAAAGGGTGCCAGGGGCAGACCTGGGTGCCAGGGGGTGGGAGGATGGGGCACGGTCCTCCTAGGGGATCAGGAGGCTTCCCTGAGGAAGCAAAGACCTGGACACATAGGAATCCACTGGATGTCCCAGATTCAGGGAATAGCATGGCTGGGACTGGGAAGCTGGCATATGGATGATATGCCAGGGGCTGGGCCATCATCCGTCGGTCACGGTAAAATTTTGATCCTTAAGAACAACAAGAAGGCATGGACAGGGAAGAAGGGAAGATGGAATAGAGGTGCTATCTTCAGTCCCCTTCTCGTTTGCAGAAGTGCCTCAGTGGAATCCCAAGGTCTCAAGGAACCCAGTTTGGGAACCACTAGAGTGGTCAATTTCTAAGGACCCTTCTGGGCTCCATGAGGATTCTAGGACATCCCCAAGCTGCACGTGGGCCCACGCTAGCACCCTCAGCCCAAGGAGGCAGCTGGCCAGGGCCTCGTGCTCAGTGACCATCACCCTCCACCTAGTTTCAGGAAGTGGAGAGGGGAAGAAGTGAGGTCAGGTGGCCCAAGTAAAGGGTGGCTTCTGCAGATGTGGGCCTTTCTCTCTTCCCTCCTCCTGCTTGGGTCCTTGTCATGTCCAGGTCAAGTGCCACCTCTTGCGGAAAGCTTCCCTGGACCCCTGAGGCAGAGTCCATCCCTCCCTCCCTCGGGCTCCACACCACTGCAGCCACTGATGGTCTCACCAGTGTGTGAGATCCCTGAGACAGCGGTGGCATGGCTGCATCTGTGCATTCATTTATTCATTCATTCAGCAGGTGCTGGGAATGCTGCGATGAACAAGGCAGGCCAGCTCCCTGTACTCAAGGGGCTCACAGCCACTTGTGATCTGAAATCTGTGTTTATCTCTGTACCTCAGGACCTGGCACCAAGGGCCCTCAGTGAGTCTGCTGAATAAGTGGATCAGAGAACAAACAAGGGTGGACAGGAAGGTGTGGGTGGGGAGGAGGCTGAGGGGACCTGGAGCGGAGGAAAAGCCTCCATGGGGAAGGCTCTGTGGCCCTTGCCTTCCCCAGGCTTCACCCTCATTCTAGGTTGCCCCCGCTTCTCACAGAATTGAAGGACCTCACTTAGTAGCCTTGCCAGACACCCTGATCCCCTCCCTAACCTGAATGAACTGTGGCCATATGCTTCGCAGTCCATGTTGGAGTTTTTCAAAAGGAAAACAAGGAACGGCAAAGAAAGTCAGATGCCAAAGAAAGCACACAGGCATGGCCGCAGGGTACAGATGCCTTCAGATAAGTCTGGCTGGACAGCTGAAGGGATGTTGGCCATGGGATTGTTTCAGCATGCCTGGGTGGCTGCTACGTCCAGAAAACAATAGCGTCCCTCAAACCAGCACTAACAACATCAGCAACAGTGTCAGCACCACTATCACCACCGCCACCAAAACCAGAATAATGCTAGCAACACCACCACCACCAAAACCAGTAAAACGCTAGTACAAACACCACCACCACCACCAACACCACCAGTAACAATGTCAACACCAATACCAC